>JASAND010020562.1:0-73531 GCA_030248195.1 Trissonchulus latispiculum
TATGATTATATACGGGAATCAAAGATTTTCAGCAGGTGATACAGTAAGGCAAACTACAGGTGACGTCAGTAGACCTTGGCGGCTCTACTAGACCTGGTCTGTGCTGAGCTTATTCTAGGGGTTTTTCTGGGGGTTTTCTTTGGGTAGCCCTGGGGGGGGGTGGGCGAAAATTTTTCAAATTGTTTCTAAAAACATGCTGAAGGCCTATTTTTCTATAGTAATCGCTAAAAAAGTTCGTTTTTAGTGTAAAACTAAGCGGATTTAGTGCTTAAATAGGCAAAAATTGACTAAAAATCTGCCCGCGTCCAGCTGGCTTTTTTTCTACGGGGTGGAGGTGGGGGCGCCCGTCAGAAATCGGTCCGCCCAGACTTGGGTCGCCCCACCCCAGAATCGCCCCCTCCAGGATTAGGGCCTGCCGCCCCCCTAGACTTCAAATATCAACAGAAAAATAGGGTTTTTAGGGTAAATTTTGAAACATTTTCCGGTTTCGCGGGATTTTTAGGTCTTTTTAAGCATTTTTAATCAGTTTAAGATTAAATTTATGTTAGAATTGTTCAATTTTAGCTCAGCAGCAAAAATAGCTATTTTAAGGCATTTTTTGGAAAACTTCTCCCCCCTAGAATTCAGTAATCAGTGTCCCCCTTTCAGACCGGGGGGGCAGCCCCCTCCCCCGAGATTTTGGCTTTCAGAACATATATATAGGCCCGAATATTTTCCATTTTTTCCGATGCTTCGAAAAACCCAAATACAGTTTCGTCGGATTCAACATCCGTACGTACCCCACCTACTACGCCCGTCAGAAAAGGTTGTAAATAGTGCACAATTAAAACAGTGTATCATAGCGACGACCCATAAGAGAAAGGCGTCCCAACCACCACACCAGGCCGAAGCTCCACGCCGCAACCGCGCAAAAATGGGCCCGACGAGGTACGGCGGCGAGATCGCCCGACCATCCCGGACAGCCGAAAAACGACGCGAAAAAGCGCACGGGCGGGGCGCCCGGCCCCCGCGGGCGCGGAACGGGTAGAGCACAACAACAATAGGCCAGAGCAAAACCGGAGACGAGCCGACGGCAAGCCGGCCCAGGGGACCCCCGGGGGGGGCGCCAAGCGACAAGCCGCAAAAGCCCAAGGCTCAAGAGCCCAGGCCGCGCGGGCGGAAAGCAGGGGCGCCAAGCGGCGCCGGCGGGGCGCCGCCGGGGCGCGGGGCCGGGAATGGGGCGGGCCACGTTGCGGTGCGGGGCGGGGGCCAAGGGGCGGGGACCGGACGCCGGCGGCGCGCGGCGCGCGGACGCCGCCGGCGGCGCGCGGGGGGGCGAGGGCCGGGCGGGCGGGGCGCGGGGGGCGGGCGGGGGAGGCGGCAGAGGACGGGGGGACTCAGGGGGGGCGGCCCCGGGGGGGGGGGGGCCACGCGCGGGGGGGGGCCGCGGAGGCGCAATAAGTGGAGGGAGACGGGGGAGGAAGGGGGGGCGGGGTGGAATGAAAGGGAAGGGGATAGGAGAGCGAACGGAGGCTGGGACAACGAATTTGGAGGGCCGCGGGGTGATAGAGGCGGGGAAAATTGGGGATGGGGGCCGGGTTGGAAGGAGGTTAAAAAAATTAGGGGGGGGGAAGGCGAGGTGCGGGTAAAATTAAGGGGGGAGCCGGGGAGAGGAGAGGGAAGTGGGTGGGGGGGGGGGGGAAGGGAGGAACCAAACCCCGCGCGAAAAAGAGGGGCAAGAGAAAGGGGGAAAAAAGGAGTGAGGGAAAGGGAGAAGAAAAGTGAATAGACATAACATGTTAACATTGTGGGTTTGAAAGAAATGAGACAGAACGAAGTGAACTGCGACACCTCAAGTTGAACTGTACCTGCAAGCTGATGTTTCCCGGAAACACCATGGCACCTACTATTTCCGGAAGCACTATAGTACAGTACACACCTACTGTATTCCGAACACTATGACACACACTACTCTCACATACGTAATGCTTTCCCCACATGGCTCTGAGTCAGAGCGCAAAGTGGCATGCCGTATAATGCGTATGCACAGTATAATGTCTTAGCGGCAAAGGACAATTTTGTAATGAAAAGCTTTATATACGTGCTATTTATATGAAGGTCAAATATCGACAAATTATATTCTGACATACGCCAATATGAGCCTCGTTGTAGGACAGGCTCATATGTTAAGCCGTTGCAACTTGTTTTCCTTAATTTACAACCTCAACGCCACTCATATGCATTTTACAGGCTAGTTTCCGTTTTTGTACAACCTGCCTGAGAGTACTCATATGTATTTTACATGCGACGAAGGAGCATTTTTGGTTCTTGTATATTTCCTTGTAAAAATCGTCAAGATAACATAGGAATATTTTTCCATTTTTTCCACGTCCTCGGAGAAAAATGGAAAAAGTGGAAAATCTTTTTCCTAGCTCATCCCTACCTCAAGCACACGTCTTCACAATGCAGACCACAAAGGGAACTGGTGGTTTCAGGCATGTATATACGTATTTTTTGTTTTTAACTTTTTATAAAGAACCTGCTAGCCCGCGTTAACCTCATTTTTTGATGTAAATGCTATTTGTATCTCTACGGAGACCCGCGTGCTACTGCAGTCCTCTTTCTGTGCATTATGCATACCACAGTCACAGAGGTTTTGATAAAACCTTCTCTGGCTATGTTGCAGCACTGATAGAGCTGAGCTGGCTGTCCTTCTTTGGACAACCACGGGCCAGTTTCATAAAAATGTTCTCGAGTCTAGTAGCTAAGAAAAAGTTCTCGAGTTTTCGAGTCAAGTTCTCTGGTTGATTTCGACCAGAGCAAATTTTGCCCACTTGAGAACTTTATACTCGAGACATTTTTGGAAATCTAAATGTATAAATTTCTTCGTTCTCCTTCAATAATTTGTATAGTTGACTGAATAAATTACCATAAAGTTGTCCGTAGATACATTTACGTATAATTTTTAATTCAAAAGAGGTTGTCACTGAGAACAGACTACTCGAGAACTTGAAATCTCGAGAATTCGAGAACGAGAAGGGTTTTTATGAAACTGGCCCCAGGTAGGAGCTCCGGGGAATTGTTCTCACTGGGTAGGAGCGCTCACAGTGCCCTTTGGCTCTCTCTCCTGTTTCGACTAATGTTTGCCTTAGTGAATGCAGGCTGGCGTTTTTCGTTATTTCTTTATGATTAATGCTTGTATCCTTCGGGGATCCGTTTGCTAGCTTGCCTTTACCTAATTATCTTGATGTTTATGCGTAGTTTTATTTTTTGATATATATAATAAGTTAGTGTATGTATTTTCAGGACTATTGCCCTTTATCCTATTTCCGCCGGGGATGCTGCTTCTGCGTTCTCTGATCGTCTGGCTTTTCACAGTCCAACTGGAGCGGAACAGTCAGCGATTGGATCGTCTTCGGCGTCAGAAGCGGAAAATTCTAGACCAGGTTTGCTTCCCTCTATGGCTGGAAACTTTTCTATGTTACCTCTATTATGTAGGGGGCGATAGCGCCCCTACATAATATGGGTATAAAGGCGTCTGCGCGGCCCCCTGGAGAAAGTGTTGGCCTGGTGCCAGCTAATTAGAGGTCCGGGAGGGGTAAAAATGTTACCATCGTAAAGTACTCGAGCAGTACTACAAGTACCACCATACTTTTGGTTAAAATTCCGAACTTCGAAATTTTGCACTAGGCGGGAGTTACCGTGCGTTTGTTTTTTTTCTCGGTTAATAACGCTTTTCGGAAGTGCTTATGTCAGCGCAGTGTTGGAACGATATGGGCATTTTGGTCCTATACTACTATTATATGTTGGTAGGCAGGGTCCTCTCATGCAACCTTTTTTTGGTCATTTTGGCACACTGCCAATTTTGGCTCTGTGCCAAGGCCCCAAAGTCGGATTTTCGCTATTTTGGCACTTCGGTTGTGATCGACTTTTTTTCACAGGTTAGCAGCTAGACCGGTTGGCGATACTAAGGCAGACGCACACTTGAGCCTAGCAAGATGTACACTGATGTCCACTACTCGGGCAGACGCACACCTTGCTAAACTTCAATTTGTACTGGCAGGAAAAAGACATGCTTCTACTAAGGCAGACGCACACCTTACAAAATTGCGCATTTCTCAGTCAAACCTTACAGTTACAAAGGTTGAAACACCAAAAGTTTAAAAATGTTTAAAACAAAAGTTTCGTCGCGTTGAGTGCATTGTTTCAGGCATATTTCTATACGTGGAAAGTTTTAGATGCGTAAATGAGGAGAAAGTTTGAATGGAGGAAAAGATTTACGTTCACTTTTGCGGGAACATTTGCGTTGCGATAACACTGTTCATTTGCATTTTGCAATAAATCATTTGCCAATTCATTCTTCAATGTTAAAGAAACAATAAATTCAAATTTCTGATGAACTGTAGAAACCAGTAATGAACGCAGTTGTAATGTTTGACTGAGAAATGTGTAATTTTGTAAGGTGTGCGTCTGCCTTAATAGATGCATGTCTTTTTCCTGCCAGCACAAATTGAAGTTAACAAGGTGTGCGTCTGCCCGAGTAGTAGACATCAGTGCACATTTTCCTAGGCTCAAGTGTGCGTCTGCCTTAGTATCGCCGATCGGTTTGGTTTGATTTATTTGAATATTTCGGACTATGCGCGGAATGTAACGAGGGGGATTTTTTAATTTCGCTCTGGAGCTTTCAGGAGATGGGCCCAAACTTTGCATTTTTTCACCTGTTTTGACGAAAAGTCCCACTTTTACTGGAAATGGCCTAAAAGTCACTAAAAATGGCGTTTTTCGGTCACGGGCTGGTGCCCATATATAGTAAATCGGGGTCGCTGAAAACGATGAGCATACTGCCGATACCGCCCGAAGTGACCACTGGTCGGCATGGCTCCCATGGTTCCTCGCCCAGGGTCAAAGTAGGGAAAACTCACTATAAACAGCATTTTCCGGCGTTTTGGTTCGGGGCATATATAGTAAATCGACTACGCTCGTTTCAATGGGCATATCGCCGAAACCGACGGAAGTGACCACTGGTCACTACAGCCTACGGGGCCTATTGACCACTGGTCAAACGGCCTAAAACTGCGTTTTTCGGCGTTTTGGCCGGGGGCATATATAGTAAATTTCAAGAAATGGGAAGTAGAAGGCGACTACGCTCAGTTTCAATGGGCATATCGCCGAAACCGACGGAAGTGACCACTGGTACACTACATTTGCCCAGTACGGGGCCTATTGACCACTGGTCAAACGGCCTAAAACTGCGTTTTTCGGCGTTTTGGTCGGGGGCATATATAGTAAATCGAGTACGCTCGTTTCAATGGGCATATTGCTGAAATTGACGGAAGTGACCACTGGTCACTACGGCCTAGGAGTTCTATTGACCACTGGTCAAACGTCCTAAAACAGCGTTTTTCGGCGTTTTGGTCGGGGGCATGTATAGTAAATCGTCTACGCTCGTTTCAATGGGCATATCGCCGAAACCGATGGAAGTGACCACTGGTCACTAGAGCCTATGGGGCCTATTGACCACTGGTCAAACGGCCTAAAACTGCGTTTTTCTTCGTTTTCGTCGGAGGCATATGTAGTAAATCGACTGCGCTCGTTTCAATGGGCATATTGCCGAAACCGACGGAAGTTACCACTGGTCACTACGGCCTAGGAGCCCTATTGACCACTGGTCAAACGGCCTAAAACAGCGTCTTTCGGCGTTTTGGTCGGGGGCATATGTAGTAAATCGGCTACGCTCGTTTCAATGGGCATATCGCCGAAACCGATGGAAGTGACCACTGGTCACTAGAGCCTATGGGGCCTATTGACCACTGGTCAAACGGCCTAAAACTGCGTTTTTCTTCGTTTTCGTCGGAGGCATATGTAGTAAATCGACTGCGCTCGTTTCAATGGACATATTACTGAAATCAATGGAAGGCATCAGTGGTCACTATGGTCTATGGGGCTCAGTGACCACTGGTCAAACCCCCTAAAACACCGTTTTTCGTCATTTTGCTTGAGGGCATATAGTAAATAGACTACGCTCGTATCAATGGGCATATTGCCGATTCCGATGGAAATTACCAGTGGTGACTACGGTCTATGGGGCCTACTGACCACTGGTCAAACCCCCTAAAACAGCGGTTTTCGGCCCTCTGGCGGTACCCATATAGTAAATCCGTGTCGCTGAACACGATGGGCATACTGTCGAAGTCTTTGGCGAGGCGAAAAAGTGTTCTCCTTATACCACTTACAAACAGAGGTTGCAGCGGCCGAAGCTTGGGACGGAGGTGAGAATCCAGTGTACTATATATTTATATAATCACTTTTCTGCTCTACCTACGGCACTGTTCAAGCTCCTTGTATCCATTGCCGCATTGGTCGAAAGGGATCCTTTAAAGTGACAGAAGGACAAGTAATAAAAATGCTCCTACGGAGCATGAAAAAGTAATATGGGTGGTAGTGAGGTTGTAAAATCAAGAGACGACTAGTCTTAGAAATGCTTAATATGGGGGCTAGGTTCAAAAAAAGAAGAGGACTAGGTTGTGGGCGAATTAATATGGGCACAGCTTCGCCGAGCAACCCATATTCGCGGGCTTTCACGCTTCGCCATGGCGATTAAAATACAATGCCATTATTGTCAGTCAATAATAACAATTCCAGCAGTTAAACAATCGCTGCAAGTTGCTTGCTTATATATACGTAAACTATATAGCAATTTGGTTGTGCTGGACTATGGCAAGCAACTAAGGTCGTCGGAGAGAGTCCTGAAATTATTGTTGCAATATATATAGACTTTTCTTATCAGTGGTTAAAATGCACAGTAAATATTAAGAGTATCGAAAAAATGTTTGCTTCCACTAAAACTCGATTATCATAGTTGTATATTATGTACGCACCGTAACTAAAACTGAATACTGGTGTATATATACGTACATATGTAATACGTATATATCATGTATATAACTTTTTCAGTCCGCGAATATGGGTTGCTCGGCGAAGCTGTGCCCATATTAATTCGCCCACAACCTAGTCCTCTTCTTTTTTTGAACCTAGCCCCCATATTAAGCATTTCTAAGACTAGTCGTCTCTTGATTTTACAACCTCGCTACCACCCATATTACTTTTTCATGCTCCGTAGGAGCATTTTTATTACTTGTCTTCTTTATCTTATTCTGATAATATGTATACAGTGTCTTGATATACCCTTAAAACCTATGTATATATAAATGTGTACATTTGGTGTCAGTTTGGACTAGATTCTGCTAAATTGTGCATTTTATAGGGAGTACGGTTGGGTCTACTCCAGGCTTGGCTGTTTGAATTGCCACGTTCTTTCATCTGACACTGCGTTTCATTCAATGCCATTTTACTTTACGTGCGTAGCTTGACTGCGATCTCTGCGTTTTCTAGGTCAAGGACAAGGAGAGCTACAAGACGGCTATGGAAATTCTGGAGCGATTTGATCCCGAGGCGGCCGGTTCGGATGACGAATCTCTTCGCGGTGGAAAAATCCGACTTCGAATGCTGCCCTCCACCTCTGGTGCTTCTGGTGGTCCTGCAGGTCATCCCAAGACCTCCATTCAGCAGCCCCCCACAACTCCCGCCTCCATCCTTCGCCAACGGCGACCACCCACAGCACCCTCTCCCTCCCAGTCTCAGCTTGTTCGATTTGAACCGGCACCCCCGCCGGACCCCTTGGCGCCATCCAAAGCCCCGTCCAAATCTTCCAAACCTATCCCACCGCCACCTCCTCCCCAACTAATTCCAGCACCGGCACCGGTGATTGGACCTCAGGGCGGAGTGATTGGCGGGTCTGGGGGAGGTCCTCCCCGCCTGCCGCGACCCATTCTGGCGCCGGAGCGATCCCTGATGGATCGGATGGTGGACTTTGTCCTGGGAGACGGGCCGACGGCTCGCTATGCCCTGGTCTGCCGGCAGTGTTCCAGTCACAACGGCATGGCCCTTGCCGAAGAGTTTGAGTATCTGGCCTTTCGCTGCTGCTACTGTTTTGCCTTCAACCCCGCCCGAAAGCATAAGATGATCATTAAGCCGGGTGCAGTCGTGGGTAGGGGAAGTGGGGTTGGACCGCCGGAGTTGACCTCAGGGACCCTTCAGACCGCATCTGTATCGAGTTTTCAGTCGTCGATGTCTTCTACAAGTCCCGCTCCGCGAGTTCATCTTCAGACGGCCTCAGATCCTCGGGTGCGTCAGGCTTTGGCGGCTGACGCTGATGCTGACACGACCAGTGACGAAGAAGAAGAAGAGAAGAAGGGAAATCAGGATAAACTGGTGGCTCATGGGATCGACAGCACCAAACCGATGACTCTCAACCCCGAGGAGACTATTACTCCAATAGAGGGATCTGGTTCGGGACCAGCCGCCCCCGAGGGTCGTGGGACTTTGAGGAAGGTTCCGCCCCCAGTTCCGCCAAAACCGCCCCCTCCCACAACTGCGTCTCAGCAACCTGTCCAGGCGTGTGATGCTAGCACGGCCAGCTCTGAGGAGAGCAGTGATGAGAGTGACTCACAGTGAGCAAAGTCTCATTATCAGGGAAATGGACTTCCCCCCTTTCTTCCGATCCTGCCAAAGCTTGCTTTTGCTGCTTTAAACTGGACTTTCTGGACTTGGTAGGACGACGATGTTGTTGTCCTGTTGACTCGTCGACAGTTTCTGTTCTGGCGACTTTCCTTTGTTTTGTAGCTTTAAAGTGTTGGTTTCCTTTTTGCCATTTTCTTGAGTTGCCGTTTTCGAGTAGCTGAGGTAGCAGTAACCGTATTGTGCGTATTGCTATTTGCTCTTTTTGTTTGTAACATAAGTAAGAGCGCTTTGCATGATTTACCAAAGGTAGAGTAAGTCACCAGATCTTAGTCTTTGTAGAACGATCCTCCGACCACAAGACGTGGATGTTGCCCCTTTTCTGGAGGAAGGATTGAAAATCCATTCCCTTTTCGTTGGAAGCCGCTTTAATCTTTGTTTATATGAAGCACACTGAATTTGTTAATACAATCCCGAGGGATAGCAACGGTGAGCTTAAAACAGGAGAAGGGGCGTATTGAATGTCAGTACAGGGTGCTTTCTGAGGCTCTTTGACTAGTAGTATTCCGTGTTTAAAACTTCAGAACTGTAGTAGTAAAGATGTATATACAACGTTTTATTTTCTACTCTTTATCTTTTTAACAGAATGAGAGAGTGTATTTACGTGGAAGTCTTCTATACACTTTCGTTCTCTTCCCGCTTATATAGTTGGCCTAAACAGACTGTTTCTCGAGTCAGTAGTAATAATTATTTAGTGTTGCGGACTGGCTTTTTCGTGTTTTTGTTTAGCTTTCTATTTATTTTCTATTTAGCTATGCATCGTTGTGAGACCATGTCGGGGCAACACAATTTTCCAAGAAAATGCTTCCTACCGTCGTCTAGAATATTTATAAAACTTTTGCCTCTCGCTGAAATAGTTTCATGTGAGATTTTTTAGGCATTTGTTAAAATCTAGGGAATTGAACTTTCTTCTGTATTTAAAAAATTTATATATTATTTAGATTGATAGTTTAGAAAATGCGAAAAGGATCAGTGTTTTACAGTCAGAAAAAATTGTGATGATTCTGGTCTCAGTTGCCAACTTAATGGATCATAGTTAGGTAGGGTCTTCTTTGTCGTGTGTGAGCTTAGTGCTATCAGTCAGCTTTTTATAGTGTTTGTGATTAATTTTATTGTATGTAAATTCATTTTGTGCCTTAATCTGGCTTATCCCTAGTAGGGGGGGGGGTTGTCGCCCCCATGCGGCGACCTCCACCCCATTCAAGGAGCCTCCCATGAAAAGCCCCCCCCCCATAAATTCCGACCTCCCCCCATGACCCTATTGTATAGCTTAAAAACACCTAAAATTAGTCATTTTTTAGCGATTTTTAGCAGTTTATACACAAAAAGCCACAAAAAGTGGGAAAAATTTTCTAAAAATATGACCCCCATTTTGGGTGAGCCCCCCCATCAATGGGCCTCGCATGAAGCCCCCCCCCCATAAAAATTGCCAAGGAATAAGCCAGCCTTTTGTGTTGAAATGTGTTTCAGCAGTTATGCAAGGAGCTGGACTGCTGCTACTGCTGTGAATGAGGGACGGATCCAGGCGGGAATTTTCTGCTTGTTAACAGCATATTTATAGTGTCTACGAAGAAAAAAGATTGTAATGCTTCCGAATTTATATACGTGGAAAATTGCCACTTTTGCCCAAAAATGTGTAATGTTTTTAAACATTTTCGAGGTTCTTCAAAATGCAAAGACCCGCTGGAGAAAATTTTTTCTGGTGGATACCCGCACACACCCCCCCCTCCCATGAAATCCTGGATCCGCCGGTGCTGTGACTGAGTTCCTTGAATTATTTTCCTCTGTCGCATTCACCCCTGTTTCTTGTGTCTTCCACGGCCGCTGCTCAATGTTTTCGAGCTTGGAGACCCTTGTTGGAGTCTGCGTGAATCAGGAGAAGAATAATTTTCCTTCCCCTTCATATTTAGTCATAAGTATCAGCCAAAAAAAACTGTTTAGTTACACTCTCCGGCAAAGTCGAAAATTTTGAAAATTTCGAAAATTGACTAACCTTAGCAATCTTTTTTCTGAACCGGAAAGGCTGGCTGGTGGAGGGTTGGTTGCTGAGAATTTATTTCTATGAGCTTCTCTCCAGCTCGCCAGAATAAATCCGGTGGTTGTCTTCCAGCGTTTACCCGTTAGCATTGATGAGGAACCGTTAGTAGGTGCTGCGTAGTGCTGTCCTTCTTGACGTCGTTTCACGTCTGAGACTAGATTGTTGACCATTCTTGTCAGGGACAGGAGTACTAAGTTTGTGGTTTGTCGCGACCCTTTCCTATGTTTTTCCTTACACCTTTTCAGGCTGGTAGCCCTCAGGCTTGCGTTTTCTCGAAAAAATATGTCGAATATCGCTTAATCGAAAACTTTTGCGATATGAACGCAATCTTGGTCGAACACACTTTAACCTTAGCAACACCTAGTAATTTTAGCAGTTGAGGTCGTGAAGCATTTTGTTTAAAATGTGCAAATGCTAATGGTGTACTTAAAAATTTTAGCCACTGTTAGAGGAAGAACTGCTGACACGTAATAATGATGATTGTTATTTATGCGAACGTGTATACTGTACGAAATACAGTTTAAAGCTTTAAGACTGTCTGCTCTCTATTGTATAGTTGCTGTGTTGCATTGTGCCATGCATCTTTTTTTATGTATTCTCTTGATTAGCTCAGATTGTTTTGACGTGGTTTTGTTTTGGAACAAATAATAAAGTTTTTTGTTTTTTGTTGGCTTTGTTTTTCGCTTTTGATATCCGAGTTTGTTTATGGCTGGCTGCTTTAGGCATCACTTTGGACAGTTTGTGCTTACGTTTAGTCCATGTAGCTTAGTATGGAATAATACATACATACGTATCATAGTAGTGGACAGGACATGTGCTTACCTCCCAGAATCAGGATTTTTCCGGTTTTTGGGCAATTTTTCCGGTCCCCCCCACCCAAAACTCCCTTCTGCACTTGTCTGGTATTGGCTATATGCCAGACGTAATAATGCACTCATCTAGCTTTATAGTCGCGGATTCTGATATCAAGCTTTATAGTCTCACGGATTTTACTTATGTTCATTTAGTATAATACACCTCTGATGCGGAGAATGCTTTGGAGGTCATCCTCAGTCCAGTTTACAAGTCAAGAGGTGACTTCACATGGTGTATCCTACCCTATATTTTCCAATAGAAATCGAGGGAGCATACGCAATTGCGTTGTGGGTTCTTATTTGCGCGGGTGGGTCCGCTAAATACGGAACGGGATTGCTGTGGGTGGACCGTTGGCGCACAGAGCATGGGTCACAAGCTGGTAACAGAGGGGGGGGGGACACTTGTTACACTCTTGGTAATACAAAATAGGCTAAATTATTTTACCTTGCAAAGTTCTACTATGTCTCAGTACTAAGCTTAACTCGCCCTAACCTTCATTCACGTATATACGATCTCGCTGTGACAGGGACAACTTAGGTTAAGGTAAAGGTGACCACTGGAGAATATCTTCATCCCATCTTCAGGGCAAGAGGTGCGGGTGCTCATCCCCGGATACACAGCCGTAGAGCCCAGAGTGTCACCTCAAATAATGTTACATCCGTGAAGGGGGACCGGTCCTTCAAGGCTTTACGACCTACTCCGACTCCTGTCACCTTAGCACAATAGTGGTACTCATTTACCGACGAATTAAGGATGTATAGCTGGATTGGCTAAAGCTCACGGCGAACCGATATGTGCTTAGTCCCGTGCTCAAGGGGATTTGTGAAAGCCTTGTGGCAGCGGGGGTTCGAACCTCGGACTATGGGATTCAAAGTCGAAAGCCTTACCACTCGCACTCGGCGAGAAGCTCACAGCACAAGAACTTAACTTAGGTAAGACTCTACATCTAATCAATCGCATGATTATTCAGCTTCTTTTAAGTTCAAGATTGTTTCTTTATTTATTACTCGAAACTTACACCTGTCAGTTACTGTGGATTTCAAAGGTTTAGTGCTGTGAAACTTAGCTTGATTTTGTTGAAGGGGTATAGAGAAATTGTGTTGATTCCTGAACATGTCCAACGTGAAAGTTAGCGTGAAATGGGGAAAAGAGAAGTACGACGTGGAAGCGAACACGGAGGAACCGCCGGAAGTTCTCAAGGCCCAGCTATTTGCTCTCACTTCAGTTCAACCCGACAGACAAAAGGTATAGACTTAATTGTTCCGATTGTTCGCAGTTATCTGCTTTTATCGTTGGATCGGTTTTGACTACTTTTGAAGGCTGTTCTGAACAAAAAAAATTAGTCAGATACCTGGCAGAGTCAGATGTTTTTTCTTGCACAGGAAAGTTGTGCTACCTTATCATTTATGTGCTGAATTTGACAAGTGCTCAGTTTTGTGTGGGGTAACAAACAGCTATGATTTGGGGGGTGGGATTAAGTTTCTAACATTGATGATTTATGAATGACTACTGCTTATGCTTAAGTTATATATAGTTAATCATTGCGCACGGTTGGCATCACCTTGCTGTGTTACTCTTCAAATTCAGTCATTATATACATTTTAATTTGCTAGTATCATACATGCTGTTTCATCAGACATCAGAATGCACATGCTTGATATGGATGTATTTTATGATAACCATGAATTATGAGATTCATTCGGCACTGTATATATACGTATCCAGTCAGTTTGAGAGGGAGATTGCTATGATGTGAGTGCAGTGGCCACCCGATAGCAGCAGAGTCCATTTCCGACGGAAGTGGCAATGGCAATCCCACCCAGACATCCCGTACAGATCTCGTAGCCCTGTCCGCCGGACAGTCGCCGGATCCCTGCGTTCAATAGGCCATAGGCGTAACAGTTCCCCGACTCCACCAGTACCAGAACCAGAATACAGTAGAGCAGGATGAGCTGCCTGGGCCTTCCCAGACTCGCTGAGTTAACCATTACCTTGCCTTCAGTCACACACAAATACAGACACAGACAGACAGAAGTAGTGGCAAACAAAAGGGTTCCCTATAAACAGACATACAAACAGTTAGGGCATACTAGAATGAACAGCTAAACATGACTGACTAATTGGTTAATTAATTAAGTTAATTCCTTAATTAACTGATTAATTCTTTATGGTTTTGGAATTGGGGTGGGCTTCGCCCCCCCCCCCCGGTTTCACGGTTTTTCGGCGAATTTCGATCAGAAAGCCAAAATACAACTTTGATTTCAAAAATAACTTACAGAAAACTGTTTGAAAATATTGTAAATATTTTGGTGAATTTATGTCAAGATTTGCTAATGTTTCAACACTTTTTGTCTGAAATGTGAGCGGATATCCGCATATCCAGTGCCCATACCTACCGTTTGCATAAAAGTGTTTAGTTGTGAGTTTAGTTGAAACTGTATATAATCAGTGCGGTCGTCTTGAGAGGATGCCATGCCAGTATTATAATGATTTCCAAATTTCAAATTAAGTTTCAGTCAGTGTATAGTGGTGTGAAGTGAGCGCGTTAGAAATGTGAGAAATGTAAAGTTCAGTACAAAATCTAGTATTTCTTCGAATATGTTTGAGCAACTGAGACTGGATTGAAAATCATGCATTGCTATCGTCACAAGTTTGTGAAACTAACAGTCAAAGTTTTCCTGAATGTATGTTCGTGTTTAAGATCATCTTGGAAGCTGGCTGTGAATTACGTTTGGAGGGAACCTGGATTTGCTCCAGTAAAAATACCCTACTTAGTATTTATATGTATAGATATGTATATGTAAGTCAAGGCCGCACCCGGGGGGGGGGTTCAAGGGGTCTAGACCGCCCTATTTGGGATGACTAAATGGAAATTTTGCTATTTTTATGGCAAAAACAGCTATTTTTAAAAACTTTTCGCGCCTTCAGCGCGATAATTTAGAAATTAACGTCTAATGTACTGTTTTTGGGCAAAAATGCAAAAATTTTTCAATTTCTGGGTTGCTCCGCCCCCAGACCCCCCGTTGCATTTTACCTTGGACCCCCCCCCCTTTTCAAAATCCTGGGTGGCCTGTATATAGTATCCGCTCACAGCTGAAAAATAAAGTCAAATATGGCATAATTGCCTGATGTTATCTGCATAGAGTGACTAGAAAAGGTGGATGTGAAGGGGCTCCGGGATTAACCTGATTTTTACGTTTTCGGCCCTTGTTTCCGTTCCACATGATGGATTGGGGGAAACTTTTGGCAACCTTCTACAAAGTTCAAGAGCTATGAACTATAGGGGCAGAGAATTGCTTTCTTGTAGGTATACACTACTGTTTAATATATGCGTACGATTGTAAGCATATAAATGATGAGCCCTGTATGAATAAATGAATTTGTTAGGGAACGAAAGTTCTATGTATATATTGTCATTTTGTACTGGATTCTGTCGAGCTTTGTCGAAATTGAATTCGATATATATTCGTCGGGAGATTAAAAAACGAAACTCCAAAATTTATCTCATGCAAAAATATTTAATTGGGTGTGAATGTGGTTGCTCCATGAGTACTCTGGGATTTCTTGCACAGAAAGAGATAAATAGAAGCGGTTGGCTTATTTATATAAGCTCAGAAAGCACCTTTGAAACTAAAATAAAGTAGCTCTCCTCAGATCCGATAGCTACGAGGACAGGTGTGGATTTGAAGACATCCGAAGTACGTAATGTCTTTGTGCGAAAACAGTTGATTAAGTGCTGACTTCCGGCAATGTATCTTAAAAAGCTGGGCGCAGTTGAGCTTTCTGCCTCTTGGTTTTTCTGGTTTTTGAAAAATCAGATCTTTTCCAGTTTTGCCGCATTCGCACAATGCCAGAACTAGCAAACATGACGAATTGAGCTAAATAATTGGTTGGGAAAAGAAGTATTGAAGCATTGTTTTTGCTGAGCCGAACACTATTGTACTAACAAAACAGACACCTGATTCCGCTATAATCTCTTCCTTGAGTCCGTTCTAGTTAATCCCGTTGTCCTTGAATTGACGATCGTGTGGAAATTAAAGGAGATAAGGCAAGGCACTAGCACAGTCGTTTTAAGGACTAAATTTTCTAGAAAACCAACCAATATTTCGTTACCAGCATAAAACTACAAAAATTTAAAAGATGCTTGCTGGGTAAAATGTTTGCAGAGCCATGAAGGCATTTGTGACACACAGTTGAGGGTTGATGACTATATACATTTTGACTCTAATCAAAGTCCCCTTTTATACTTGAAGGCTGTTTTTAATCCCTTGATGAACTTTGAATAATATCTAATTTGAAAAGGTGATGATGGTGATGATGCTGCATTAATTTTCATTAGAGGAGAGTTTAATTAAAACAGCAAGCATATATAATGATTATATGTACATGCTTATAATGTACCTATATAAACAATATTCTTCTATATATACCATGAATATGCATGAGTCAAGTTCCCAGAAAATGACCCTTTCCCACGTATATATTAGGACCCGTTATCGGTTGGTTTTTCCGTGTTTATGGTGTTGGAAGGGAATTGGAACGGAAGGATTAACCGAAATCAGATTTGCGCAGAGGATATGAGGAAGGATGAGAAATGTCAGTCTCAAATACGTACGTAGATTGCAGCAGCATAACTTATTAGCATTAGCCATAATTGGGAGAATGATGCAAATGCGTAATAATTAATACGTACGTACGTATTTGGTCCTAGGATTTTGAAAGTGGGAGTGCAAGGCCAAAAACTACCCAAGTTTAAAGGACTCTGGCGATTTCTAGCTGTATTTATATATATACATAAAATTTTTAAGGTTCATAATTTAGCCACAATCGTCAAAATTGTGTAGGATTGTAGGATTTTGGAGTGAACATCTGTCAAAAGCTTGGGTGATGCCAGCCATGTCCAAATAGGGCACCCCGTAAATGGTGGGACTAAAATGGGTCATAACGGTTTATTTTATAGGGAACATGTTCCGGTTTTCCTAGGCAAAAATATCTGGGGGGGGGGGGTGTCATAAAACAGCTATTTTTTGCTGCTGAGCTAAAAATCATGTGGTTTTAACCTAATTTTAAGCTTAAAATAGCTGCCAAAAACGCCTAAAAAACCGGCGACGCCGGAAACATTTGTGAAAGTTTACCCTTAAAAACCTATTTTCCCGGGACTTTTAGGGTCTGGGGGAAGGCCTGGGAATCCTGGGAGGGGGCGGCGATTCTGTGGGGCCCAAGTCTGGTGGGGACCGATTTCCGGAAGGGGTGCAACCCTGTAGGAAAATGCCAGTTTACCCATCACCGGACTATCTTCATCCGGCAGTGGAATTGTCAATAATGATTGATATAGAATTAGTTTTCTGAACTGAGCCGATAGGATTAATAAATTGTAATTAGTTATGCAGGTTTCAGATTAGGTGTATGAATGCTGTGTTTTTAAAAAGGTGATGGATTATATAGTTTGGTTTAATGTTTTAAATGGTTTTTGAGTTATTTGGAGAGGCTTTGTATGATAAAATCTTACGTAGAACTCCTTCGTGTGCATAGGAAACTAGCGGAGGGATGGTCTCTACTAACGGATAAAAATGCTGAATTAGGAAGCGTGTAGATAAAGTTTGTCTTGGAATTATATATTTAATCGGAGTGTTACACCTGTTACTGGATCTCGGTGCTCTGCGGAAAAACAATTTGTTACACCACACACGAAGGTGCAAATATCAGTTTTATTTGTTTATCAGACTTTGGTTAAGGTTTTTTAGTTGCTCTGTGAATTAATTAGGTGCAGGCAGATTGAGACATGCCTTGGGTTTGAGGAGGCTAATTTGCTTGAGTAATATATATATACGTATCATAGGGGTCAAGGCTGCGCAGATTATGCGCATATTATGTGCGCAAAAAATTGTGTCGAGTTTGGTATGTACGGGAAGTTTCATCCCCTCTTCCCATTAAAAGTTGCCCCAAAGGTCACTTTCGAGAGTGATGTTTTTGCGGTTTCTCTGCTTGTATATACGTATATACGTTTCAAAGGGGTGTTTTGTTGGCGCCATAACTAGAGATAAAATTTTTGCCTATGAAAACCATATATATTCTTGCAGTACGCAACAAAAATAAGATTACGTATAGGCTAGTTTTCATACTTCCCGGAGGCGGACAAAATTTTTGGCACGGCGCCAAGTTTTCATAGGGATTTTTGCCTGGTATGATTCATTCTTTGTTTCTTGCAAAGAAACTCTAGATGTACGTAGGTAGTTTGTCAAATGTTTGTTTGTTTTAATTTTTTATGTAATTTTTTGGACAATATTTGTTCCCTTTGTTTCAGATAATGTTCAAGGGAAAGCTGCTGGGCAATGAATCCTGGGAGGGCTTTCCGCCCCTGACGTCCGGCGTTCAGTTGATGATGATGGGCAGTGCGGATGTGATCCCTCAGGCCCCCAAGGAAAAGACTGTCTTTTTGGAGGATCTCTCTGCGGGTAGGCGAGGCGCCCAGACCTCTCTTTCTCCTCTAGCGCTCTCCAAGGATCGTGGAACCGAGGAATCTCAAGACTATTTTAATTAAAGTAGCAAAGAGGACTTATCCCTCTCCTCTAGGCATAGAATTATTGGGGGGGGAGGAGAAAGTGACGTGGGAGCTCAGAGCAGGCGGGGGGGGGTTGGATGAATCAAAAACTGGTACAAATGAAAAACCTTTCAAAAATGGCTAATGCTTTGAATGCGTTTGAAAAATGAAACTCAAAAATGGACACCTTATATATTTCGCAAGGTGTTCGTCTGATGACTACGGTAAAGCACTAAGCACCCGGCGGTGCAAAGGTGAACCCACAAGGTATAGATTGATTGATTGATCCATGTTTTGATTTTCATTTTTTTCAAATTGTGTGCTTTCATCGTATCCGCAAAGGATCCGTGGACTTGTGGCTGTTTTGACTCTATCAGGTAGTGCGCGTCAGCGCACTACCTAGAATAGGGAAAAAAAGGCGTATTGCGGCCTCTTGGAACATAGTTTTCCCTGGTGCCGGCGGAGGAGTTGAGGTAGAGCCTTCATATTGTACCAGTAGAAACCCCTTCACGAGGGGTACATGCTGTGCAAATTTGAGCAAAATCGGCCGAGCCGTTTTTGAGATATGACAGATTCAATTTTTCAATGCACGACTTTCTCTCCAGTTCCCCCCCCCCCCACCCTAGGGGTCGGAGGTCTTAGATTTCCTATACCATATGGGGTTTTTTTGAACAACTTTTTCCCCATTTTTGGGGAAATGAGTATGGACTAGGTAGGGCCTCCCCATAGGTCTGTGTACATAGCAGGATTTCGATTTTTTCGGAGATAGTTTTTTTCCAAAGTGGTCAATCCTTCTGTCCGGGTCTTCTTTAACTGGGGCAGGCCGATGGGCCTAAGGTTGGCTGTGGAGCATTGCCCCATGACCCTTATCCGGATAGGCTATATGAATTTTGGATCTGGCCCCTGTAATTTTCTGGCCAGGGGTCACTAATTAACGTGTAAAAGGGGGGGGTCTGGGCCTACGGAGTATGCAGCCCTATACATAAGAGCTGTTGGGCTGAGGTTTCGTATTCGAATAGGAACCCCTATATGGTGAATCTAAAGGGCCCATTAGTTTCGCTCTATAACCTATCCATGTGGCTGGGGGGCACCCTGATGGTGGTGGGCCCTACCGTGTCGCAACTCCAACTTTAACCTCTTCTACAGAAAGATCCACAGTGAGCTGGTCTCTCTTATTTGGGATTTGGGGTGGGGTGCGGGGGCACTACAGCATAGACTATAGTAGGTTTCGCCCGGACCCCTGTGGCACCCTGGCCAGGGGTCCGGACCGGGGACCGGGCCCAAAATGGCCAAAAATCGATATTTCCAAAAGTGGCCAAGTTTGGTATCAAATGAAAGCCCTTGGTGAGGCGAACATTTTTTGTCATTGGAGGACCCCTCCAAAGTGGACCCTGCGGCCTGTGGCGCCCTGACCAGGGTCCGAACCGGTCCAAAATGGCCAAAAATCGATTTTTCCAAAAGTGGCCAAGTTTGGTATTAAATGAAAGCCCGTGGCGAGGCGAACATTTTTTGTCATTGGAGGACCCCTCCAAAGTGGACCCAGCGGCCTGTGGCGCCCTGACCAGGGTCCGAACCGGTCCAAAATGGTCAAAAATCGATTTTTCTAAAAGTGGCCAAGTTTGGTACCAAATGAAAGCCCTTGGTGAGGCGAACATTTTTTGTCATTGGAGGACCCCTCCAAAGTGGCCCCAGCGGCCTGTGGCGCCCTGACCAGGGTCCGGACTGGTCAAAAATCGATTTTTTAAAAAATTTCCAAGTTTGGTATCAAATGAAAGCCCTTGGTCAGGCGAACATTTTTTGTCATTGGAGGACCGCTCTAAAGTGTCTCTAGCCAGCTGTGGCGCCCTGACCAGGGTCCAAAATGGAAAATCGATTTTTCGAAAAGTTTGTATTTTGTAAATTTGGTATCAAATGAAAGCCTTTGGCGAAGCGAACATTTTTTGTCATTGGAGGACCCCTCTAAAGTGTCTCTAGCCAGCTGTGGCGCCCTGACCAGGGTCCAAAATGGCCAAAAATCGATTTTTCGAAAAGTTTTCAAATTTGGTATCAAATGAAAGCCTTTGGTGAGGCGAACATTTTTTGTCATTGGAGGACCCCTCCAAAGTGGCCCCAGCGGCCTGTGGCGCCCTGACCAGGGTCCGGACTGGTCAAAAATCGATTTTTTAAAAAATTTCCAAGTTTGGTATCAAATGAAAGCCCTTGGTCAGGCGAACATTTTTTGTCATTGGAGGACCGCTCTAAAGTGTCTCTAGCCAGCTGTGGCGCCCTGACCAGGGTCCAAAATGGAAAATCGATTTTTCGAAAAGTTTGTATTTTGTAAATTTGGTATCAAATGAAAGCCTTTGGCGAAGCGAACATTTTTTGTCATTGGAGGACCCCTCTAAAGTGTCTCTAGCCAGCTGTGGCGCCCTGACCAGGGTCCAAAATGGCCAAAAATCGATTTTTCTAAAAGTGGCCAAGTTTGGTACCAAATGAAAGCCCTTGGTGAGGCGAACATTTTTTGTCATTGGAGGACCCCTCCAAAGTGGCCCCAGCGGCCTGTGGCGCCCTGACCAGGGTCCGGACTGGTCAAAAATCGATTTTTTAAAAAATTTCCAAGTTTGGTATCAAATGAAAGCCCTTGGATTGGTATCAAATGAAACCAAATCGGATTCAGAACTATTATAGCAGCAAAAACTGCATGTACCAAGCCAGTTTCAATTAGGCTGGGTAACGCATTAAAACTTATTCAAAACTCAATCAAATCTTACTGCAACGCTATTTCGAGATACAGAAGATTTTGCAAACCATTCTGGGTAATTGACAATAATAGAGATATAATTAACGATTTAAATAAGCTAAATAAACGTAATAACTGTAAATCTGTGTATACTTACGATTTTGGACAGCTGTATACTAACCTACAACATGCAGACATTCTATCATGTATGAAAAATGTTATTGCACTGGGATTTGGTAAATCTGGGCGAAAGATAATAATACATGAAAAATCTGCAAATTGGGGTAATCATTCCAAAAAAGGAATCGTGGTTAATCAAACCGACTTGTATGAAATGTTAGAATGGCTAATAAGTAACTCGTATTTCACTGTTGGGAATCTCCTATGCAAACAGGTAATAGGGATTCCTATGGGCACTAATGCTGCACCTTTTATTGCTAATTTAGTGTTATTTGATTATGAATATAGATTTATAATGGATCGACTTAAAGCAGAAGACTATGGTATTGTAGAAAACCTAAGGTATACTTATAGATATATTGATGATATAACAACTGTGGGTGATAAAAAAGTTTTTGATGAACAAAACCCAAATATTTATCCTAACTCTCTTACACTTAATAAAGTTAACTCGGATCCTCGTCAAGCAGATGTTTTAGACATTAATATATCTATTGACAATAGTGGTAAATTTGTTACTGATGTGTTTGATAAAAGAGATAACTTTCCATTTAAAACCCTAATGTTGCCACATGCTTGTAGCAATGTTAGTAAGAGTTGTCTCTATAATGTGGTAATGGGGGAAATTAATAGATATGGAAATATATGTAATGTATATGATAATTTTATACGTAAGTCTGTAAAACTGATAGCA
The DNA here is from genome assembly GCA_030248195.1 of Trissonchulus latispiculum. NCBI lineage: Eukaryota > Metazoa > Nematoda > Enoplea > Enoplida > Ironidae > Trissonchulus > Trissonchulus latispiculum. The sequence goes on from JASAND010020562.1 coordinate 21,584, forward strand.
TTGGCTACCAGTCAAGGGTATGAGGTAGACCAACTGAAGCTGGCAGTTCGAAAATCTGTTAAAAGGCATAAATTTGACGTAAAGTTCAACACGAATGTGTCCGCAATATGTAGCAGCATATTTATGTTGCATGTTAACTAACTAGCACGTGTGAATGGGACCACAGGGCAGAAACGACTTTTTGTACAATTTCTGGTATTTTTCCAAAAAGCCTAAAGCTGTAACTGGTAAGTCGGTACGCCACTGACGAAGCCCACCGATTACCAGTATCAGTCTGGCAGAGTGGTCAGCAAATGAGTGCACTTTAACCCGAATAAAAGTTTATGTTTACACTTTAGATACTTGCTTTATCAAATGGCCGTATATATTATATTATGGTTATGAATTTCTTTTTCTTTTAGTTTATTGTAGGGATTCTTAGTTTTTGGAAGTTGGTAATTTGGTTTTCACTTTTTATTGGTGTAATCAAATGTGGTGGCGGTCATGAAATGATAGCTCCAGTCTGTCACCTAAATGTATACTTGCTTTCTTCAGCTGTATAAATGTAGGTTACCCTTTTTCTTTGCTTTCTCTTGGTCAGGCGAACATTTTTTGTCATTGGAGGACCGCTCTAAAGTGTCTCTAGCCAGCTGTGGCGCCCTGACCAGGGTCCAAAATGGAAAATCGATTTTTCGAAAAGTTTGTATTTTGTAAATTTGGTATCAAATGAAAGCCTTTGGCGAAGCGAACATTTTTTGTCATTGGAGGACCCCTCTAAAGTGTCTCTAGCCAGCTGTGGCGCCCTGACCAGGGTCCAAAATGGCCAAAAATCGATTTTTCGAAAAGTTTTCAAATTTGGTATCAAATGAAAGCCTTTGGCGAGGCGAATATTTTTTGTCATTGGAGGACCCCTCCAAAGTGGACCCAGCTGCCTGTGGCGCCCTGACGAGGGTCCGGACTGGTCCAAAATCGATTTTTTAAAAAATTTCCAAGTTTGGTATCAAATGAAAGCCCTTGGTCAGGCGAACATTTTTTGTCATTGGAGGACCCCTCTAAAGTGTCTCTAGCCAGCTGTGACGCCCTGACCAGGGTCCAAAATGGCCAAAAATCGATTTTTCGAAAAGTTTGCAAATTTGGTATCAAATGAAAGCCTTTGGCGAGGCGAACATTTTTTGTCATTGGAGGACCCCTCCAAAGTGGACCCAGCTGCCTGCGGCGCCCTGACGAGGGTCCGGACCGGTCCAAAATGGTCAAAAATCGATTTTTTCCAAAAGTAGCCAAGTTTAGTATCAAATGAAAGCCCGTGGTGAGGCGAACAATTTTTGTCATTGGAGGACCCCTCCAAAGCGGCCCCAGCGGCCTGTGGCTCCCTGACCAGGGTCCGGACTGGTAAAAAATCGATTTTTTAAAAAATTTCCAACTTTGGTATCAATTGAAAGCCCTTGGTGAGGCGAACATTTTTTCTCATTGGAGGACCCCTTCAAAGTGGACCGACAGCGCGACGACCCCCCATCCCCCGGTGGGAGTTCGGCCCCCCGTCTTCCTGTTTTCCGGAAAACCTTTACTAAACGTAACGTTTTCTGATGCAGAAACAATTGCGTTTTTTCAAATTTTCCGTACCACACACACCGCGACGACCCCCCCTTCCCCCCCGGTGGGAGTTAGGCCCACCGTCAGCCTGTTTTCCGATAACCCCACTGTGAACGTTTTCTGATGCAGGAACAATTGCTTTTTTCAAAGTTACCGTACCCCACGCACCGCGACGACCCTCCCCCCCCCTCCCCGGTTTGAGTTCGGTCCCCCTCATCCTGCTTTCCGATAACCCCTCTGTGAACGTTTTCTGATGCATAAACAATTGCGCTTTTTCAAATTTTCCGTAACCCACGCACCGCAATGACCCCGATGTTGTCTTTTCAGATAAACTCTTACACACACATCAATATAAAGAGATAGTGCTCCGTACAAATGATAAAAATGCCCTAAACGTGCTTACAATAGATACATACGTACGTATATATGTACGTCCTGTCTGGTTTTTTCAAATCGTTTTTATGGCAGTTTATTCATTTTAAGCCCTCTTAAAAACGCTAAAGCGGAAAAATGCAAGAAACTAGTGGGAAAAATGCCCTAAACGGGCATGCAATGGCTAGAATAGGGAAAGAAGGAAGGGCGGAAAAATGCCAATATAATTGACAGTCGGCGCTGAAAATTATAGAAACTAGATTTAGCACCGAATAGGGAATGCAGTCGGCGATGAAAATGATAGAAACTAGAGTCAGCACCGAATAGGGAACGCAGTCGGCGCTGAAAATAATAGAAACTAGATTCAGCGCCGAATAGGGAATGCAGTCCGGTAGCGTGGAACAGGCAATTCCTCCGTCCATCCTATTCGCGTGAATTGCGATATGTCCAGCTCAACGGTTCATTTCTCAAACAATGTTACCGTCGATAAGGTAATCTCATTTACTGTGACTGGGTTTTATACCTACTCGCGTGAATTATTGCAAGATGTTGATATGAGCGGCTGCTTTCTCGTATATACAATTTTATCTTAAACAGTAACATAGAGACTGTCCCTGGGTTGTCTACTTTTAGACTTACTTGAGCCTCGCGACTGTTTTTCCAACACAACATTTTTAACGATCAATGACACTTTTAATTTGTTTTAGACTATTATTAACTGCGAGATTATTAAAACTCCGCATGCGTAACAGATTATTTTCAGTTGGAACTAGTATTATTACTAATAGGAAATGCAGTTTATGTACTTTATGCGGAAGACAGCAGCTCTGGCTTTAACTTCATGTTAAAGAACAATGCTAGCTAGCTACAGCACATTTCAATCACATAATGACACCTACTGTTAATTGCGTTAGTTCATTATCCACCAAGAAGTTTCTACTCTTCAAAAGCAGGCTTTGCTTACACAAACGATATGGCTGTAGCCTGCCTCATTTCAAACGCAGTATATACCACGTTCTCGGGTAGAGCAGAGCAGTTCACGCGAATAGGATGGACGGAGGAATTGCCTGTTCCACGCTACCGGACTGCATTCCCTATTCGGCGCTGAATCTAGTTTCTATTATTTTCAGCGCCGACTGCGTTCCCTATTCGGTGCTGACTCTAGTTTCTATCATTTTTATCGCCGACTGCATTCCCTATTCGGTGCTAAATCTAGTTTCTATAATTTTCAGCGCCGACTGTCAATTATATATATATTGGCATTTTTCCGCCCTTCCTTCTTTCCCTATTCTAGCCATTGCATGCCCGTTTAGGGCATTTTTCCCACTAGTCTGACTGTCCTATTAATGTTAAATATATACGTGTTGTTATGAGAAGCAAAGTTGTGTTTCTTTTGCGTGTTGTTCTGTAGGTGAATTGAACAAGGCGCTTGCCCTGCCAGCTGGTCTGAAGAATCTGGGCAACACCTGCTACATGAACGCCTGTCTCCAGTGTCTCAAGACTGTCCCAGAACTCCGAGAATCCCTCAGGCGATTCAATGGTCGTGTCACTGGATTAGGTGGGTTCTTCCTCCCCCTCTCTTTTCTTTTTTTCTTATTGTCTTATTTTTTGTAGTACCAAATTTCTGTGGGGTGTTCCTTCTTTGAGCATTGTCTTATTTATAGTTCCAAATGCAAATTTCCGTGGGGGTGATCTGAAACTAAGAGTAGGGAGGTGAATTTTGGCAAACCGTTTTGCATATATATTTTTGTCTCTTTTTATGTCGGTAAAAAATTTGCCAACCACTCCTAAGCGAAATCGCTGAATTTAGGTGCTTTTAGGTTGACAGTCTCGCGTATCCCTAGTGGGGGGGGGGTTTGGGGGGCGCCCCCCATTGGGCGAACCTCCCCCTTCCCATTCGAGGAACCCCCATGAATTCCGATCTCCTCCTATAACCCCAAAAATTGCCAAATTTTACCATTTTTTTACCCTAAATTTTCAAAACTTTTTCCGGCTTCGCCGTATTTTTACCTAAATTTTCACTATTTTAGCTTAAAAAACACCTAAAATCAGTCATTTTTAGCAATTTTTAGCACCCACAAAAATTCTGAAAACTTTTCTACAAATACGCCCCCCCAATTTTGGGTGAGCCGGGGAGGGCCCATGACCCCCCCCCATAAAAAATTGCCAAGGAATAAGCCAGAGTGCTGGGTTTTCTCCAGGCGAAAAAATGGGGGGGGGTGAATTGGGGGGAGCCCCCCCACTAGTGGGGGGGGGGGAAGACCAAAAGTGGGGGGAATCCAAAGTGACCTAAAAATGCAGTATAAATAGCCTGTTTTCTACATATACCGCTATAACTATGCTGAAAAGTGCTCAAAAATCGAGTTTGAGTACCAAAATAGACCATTTTTGACCAAAAAATTCCGGCGAAGCCGGCAAATTTTTGAAAATTTTGACCAAAAATCTTTAAAATTTGGCATTTTCTGGGCACCCTATACTGAGTGGGGGGGGGGGAAGCCCAAAACAGTGGGGGGAAGCCCAAAAAAGTCGGGGGGGGGGAACGAGTGGGGGGGCGCCCCCCACTAAAGAAAACGCAGGAGTGTGGTTGGTGTGTAGCGTGATAGCAATAATTAAGTGATATATACTTACTTACCTGACTGACTGTGTTGGAATTGCTAGAAAGAAGACTACTGAATTTTTGTTGAAATTCAGTCAATCTAAGCACTACAGCAGATTTTTGACCTAGTAATTTCTAGTTAACAGTTGCACAATTAACTTTTGCTGCGATAATGTCTCATGGGACTTGATTATGTAAAGATATGATATAACTTGCTTGCTATAGCTTAAAATAAGTTGTTCTTGCGTCTTTCAATGTCAGTCTGTGTTTGCTGAAGTATATACGTATTCTGAAGTATTCTGAAGTAGGCTCACTGGAAAGAGCGATATGAAGACAGCCGAAAATAGTGTGAAAGAGGAAGCTTACTTCAGCGGGTTGTTGTTGTTGTTAAAATTGTATTTAATGAAGGAAAAGAAGCTTAGCATTAACAATGTTGATTTTGTTTTGCTCCGTGTGGGTTGTAAACAGTCTTGTACTTTTGTTTGCTTTGAATTTTTCAATTTTTTTGTGTGTGGGATGGTGGTGTGTACTTCGTATTTAGATGGTACCTTTGAGCCGACCGAAGCCTTGGTGAGCGCCATGCGAGATCTGTTCAATGCCATGGACGCCGGAGGGCCTTCCACTGGAGAGGCCGTTCCCTTGGTCATGCTTCAAGTACGGGACATTTTGTACTCTGCTTTTTTCGACATTTTTTTAAATATTGAACACCATCTATTGAGCGGCAGCCCCGAGCGGCTGATTTATGAGGTGACGGTCAGTAGACGGTGAATGTTAACTATGTGCGAACAAGAACAAAAGTGTTCCTGTAGAGCATGAAAAATGCAACATGGGTGGAATTCGGTTGTCAGCGGACAGAGGACTAGGTTTTAAAACGTTACTATGGGAGGGGCGGGTTGTAAATGCCAGGAGGACTAGGTTAAAAGTGCACTAATGTGGCCAGCTTCGCGGAACAACCCGTATTCGCGGTCACTATTTTGTTCGCTGTTTGTAGGTACTGCATTTGGCCTTTCCCCAGTTTGCAGAGAAGGGAGAGCGCGGGGAGCTGATGCAGCAGGACGCCAACGAATTCTGGGTGGAAATGGTTCGTGTCCTTCAGCAGAAGCTGAAAAGTCTCCCTGCTCCGGTGACCCCCTACGAATCTGGGACGGGGTCCAGTAGTGGGGGGTCGAGTGTGGATTTGATGACAGCCTATTTCGGAGGGAAATTTGATGTGAAGATGCACTGTCTGGAGGCCCCGGATGAGCCGCCCACCCACAGCACGGAAACCTTCTATCAGCTCAGTTGTTTCCTCTCCGCGGAGACGAAGTATATGCAGTCTGGACTAAAGTGAGCTGCCGCTTACGTTCTGTCTATATCTAGTGGTGCAGTGAGTACGTGCGTGTTTGGGTTCAGATGTTCTCAGATTTGTTTGCAATTTATATCTAACGAAATTGGAGGTCTGGCTTACTTCTAGGCCAAAATTTGTGGGGGGGGGGGTTCGAAGAAGCCCCTCCCCATCAATGAAGTACTCACCGAAGATGGTGGTGTTATGAGTGAGTGTTAAAATGAGTGTTAGTGTTTCCAACTGGAGCCAACAGATCTTCTAGAACCGAGTATTTTATTTTAAAATTTACTAGCAATTAACACATGATTAATTCATTGTCACTTCACTTTGGATACGAATTCCTTCTAGCTTGGTGCGACTGTAGCCTCGGTAGCTCAGTGGGCAGAGCGCCGGAGCGTTAATCCGAAAAAGTCGTGGGTTCGATTCCCACTCGAGGCCCGAATTTTTCGGGTCTCAGGTGCAGAAGTGACAATTTCATTTCTAATACATCAGATTTTTGCATTAAGTCTGCATATTGTTACGATATTGTGTTTAAATCATTAGATTTAGATTTCAATAGAAACTTTTGGCGTCATGAACTTTAGTTTTTATGTTGGCCTTCTGTTAGAAATAACCTATGCTCAAGTATAGAGTGGGTGGGGGCGGACATTGCTGTATGTAAAGATGATGCTGTTTTATTGCTGCTATTTATTTCCTTTCCTTCCCTTTCCAGGGCTCGTCTGTCAGAGGAGGTAACGAAGGAATCGCCCAGTCTGAGTCGAAATGCCAAGTACGAGCGAAATCTCCTAATCAGTCGACTCCCTTCCTATCTCGCCGTTCAGTTCGTACGATTCTACTACAAGGAAAACACCAACACTAATGCCAAAGTTCTAAAGGTGAAACACATTGGGCGGGCACAGTGCATTTCTTTCTTTGTTGTGACATGGAAGTAACTTTGTTGTTTTCTGCTGTGAAGCTTTCCGAAGTTTTCCGCTCGTTTCAATGATTAAACACTCTGACCAAGGAGTGAACCATGTAACCTGGGAAAAGGGGGCTTTAATTTTCCCCAATTTCATTTCATTTCCTTAAAATTTTTAATAGTTTTTTCTTGTTTCTAGGATGTGAAATTTTCCATCAATCTGGACATGTATGACCTCTGCTCTCCAGAGTTGCAGGAGAAACTCCTCCCGATGCGGAACAAGTTTAAAGAGGAGGAGGACAAATTTGTGGAAAAGGGAAAACTCACCGATGCTGAAAAGTTTGATTTTTTGATTTCTTTTGATCTTTTCGACAGAAAACACCCAGTTTTTTGTATTCTACATTTTTAATGTACAGTATCTACAGGCAATCATGTATTCTGTATTCGCTGTCTTGTAGTTTGTGTAATTTTTTGTTTGAATTAATTTTCAGAAAGGCACTGAAGATGAAGAAACTGCCGTATTCATTTTCTGATGATCCAGGCTCCAACAATTCCGGCTTCTACACGTTGCAGGCTGTACTCACACATAAGGGTCGATCCAGTAACAGTGGACATTATGTGGCATGGGTAAATAATGTTTTCAAGCATTGTTTCCTACTGTACTTGGCAGTTGCAGGTGTACTGCAAAGTAGTAAACTGGTTTCTTCTTCAGAATGCCCACTTTTAGATTCTTCGAATTGTGCTTAGCTTATACGTACTGATTTTTTGTTGTTACTTTTTTTACTATTTTTTGTTACTTTACCAAGAGTACATAATAATAAGAGTATGCCACTAGGCAAGCATAGATGAACAATAATTTTGTTGTTTGTTTGCTGTATTTTAGGTTCGTCAGTCGCCGGAGTCCTCGGTGTGGCTGATGTGCGACGACGAGCACGTCTCCCAAGTCCAGGAAGAGGACATTCTGCGACTGTCCGGCGGGGGCGATTGGCATTGTGCCTACGTCCTTCTCTATGGTCCCCGGGTCCTTGAAGTGGAGGATAGTCCTCCTAACCCCTCTACCCCTTCCACAACTGCAGCAGTCCAAGAAAATGGTAGCGGCTCAAAGCCTCCCCCCGCTCACGGGGATCAACCTATGGAATCTTGATTTAGGACACTAATATTATACTATGTTGCAAACTAACTAGAATATTCTATGTTATTAATTGTCTTGGCTTGTCATGGAGTTGTTATTGTGCAGAATTTTAAAATGTCTAAAATTTAAACTGGCCTACTTGTTAAAAAATATTTGAAAACTACGTTTAAAAACATTGGTATGCATGGAAATTGAAGAATGCTTTTGAAATGCTGTCCAATTCTGCGTTTCTACAAGTACGGATGATATATACTTGGTTTCAAAATTTAATTATTGTATTGGTGTTTGTTATATCTACATGAATGTTTTAAACCTGCTTTGTATGAATGAGAAGTATTAACTGCTTGTTTTTTATTTTCTGCTTGCATGTGCATCATTCAGCAATTTTTGATTATCAAAAGTTTTTCTTTCGACGCAATAGAGTTGATACTAAAATGCTATGAGTACTAGTGTCCTTATAGATCGTGAAATTTCGTTTTATCTGTGATAATTGAAGATGGATGGATGCAATGCAGCTTATTATTAACTTGCGTAAAATTGTGATAACTATTTGCTGTCAATAATAAACCAACGATTTGATTGTGTGACTTATCTTAGTTAATTCTAGGGTGAGGTATTTATTGCCCAATGGAATCCAATGGATATATAGGAAGGAATTAACATAAGGTGTAGATTTGCAGACCTTAAGTGCAGATTTGCAAAAGCTTCTCCCACCCAAGCACATACTCAGTTGACATTTAGGGGGGTGTCTAGGAGCTGCCCTCACAAGAAACGTTGGGAATAAATGCTGAGAGAATCTTATAGCATAGGCTAAGCTTTGAAATCCGACCACCTAAGCTGCTCTTGGCTCTTGGGAGTATATACTCCTAGCCTTAGGACGATCTTTTGAAATGCGCCTCCGACAGTATTGAAATTAAGAATTGAAAGATTTGCTGAAAAGTGTCCAGGACGGGGATCGAACCGCCGAGTTTTGGATTAAGAGTAGAACGCTCTACCAACGAGCCACATCCGTAAGACTCGATTATTGCACTTCATCCTTTCTGGGTTGCTGATGTTTAACAGTATTGCCTATCATTTTCGTTCTAATCCGAAGCAGAGGTCCACCCCACCGTTCTCTCAGTTTTATATCCTGCAGATTTTTCTTAGTTAGAGAAATGAAAATCAAACGTGGACACCCAAAGTCAGACCAACCTTAATCACGCAACCCCACATCTCCTTACTGTGATATCATCCTATCCTCCGGGATCCGTGGACTTGTGGCTGTTTTGACTTTATCTGTCCTACTGCAGGTTTTTCTTGATTGACACTGAACTTTGGGTTACATGCACCGATTATCTCAAGTTTGTGCGGTTAGTAAAGCGTCTGATATAATGGGAAGCCTGCTAATCATACATGTTGGTAGTAGTAGGATGCTGAATACCCCAATTCTTTACTATTTACTGATGGTTTACTAATGGTTTCACTTCACACGAGGTACCGAGGTAGAAAATTGGATTAAGTATTTTTGGAGAGAGAAAGAAGTCGTTTAGAAAATGCATATTCGATGATTGCATTTGGGGCATCGAGCGTGTCCGTGTGGAATTCTTCGTCGTCGCCAACTCGTGCGTTTTCGACTGCTCGGAATGATGACAGTTTCGTAGTCCGAATCGCTGGATTCCGTCGCTTCCGAAATCACCTCGTCCGGGTCACCCGTGAACTTCGCCTTCGGAAAATTCCACAGCAGTCCATAGTTGGCCAAGGATCCTGACGGCTGAAAGAGAACAGTCAAAATTGTGCCAAAACTGGAGTCGCTGTGTATGTCTAGTCTAATGTACTTCAATAAATATATAGTCAGTCGGTTGCACCAAATATGATTAACTTCTAGCTAAAATGTTATTATCTAGTCTTAATCTTATTTTAATCAGATTCTCCGTTGCACCAAGCTAGTTAGATTTTAAAATCTGATTAGCTCTAAACCAATCAGTATTTTTCCCAGATGAGCTCTAGCAAGTCAGGTACAAGCTAATATCACATGATAACTTTAGTTAGATTTTAGTTGGATTTTAATAAGATGTTAGTCAGAAGTTAGTCAAATGTTAATCTTATCCCTGACAGAACCACTTATGTACCTTTACTTTTGTGTCCCTTTCTTCGTCAACCTCTTCCCCGGGTTTCGGTGATGGATTTTCATAGACGGTGTCGGGAGTGGGTTGTCGCTGAGGGGAACCTCCGGGCCCGCCGGGCTGCTGAGCGATCACGATCCAGCCCCCGTACTCGTCCATGGAGGACTTGCGAACCAAGGGATGCCCATTTCCCGATTTCATCTTCGAGTCTAACTTGGACACCTTCAACAAACATTGATATACTGTAAAAATCGTATATAACTAAAATTTACTTTTTCTTGTAAATTTGTTGTATATAGTTGGAGTTAAGTCTTGGCTGATACTATTGTAAATAAATATCCGAATAATAGACGTGCTCCCAAAATCTTAAAAGCTGGACTATAGTCTTACTTTAGCCGTTTTGTAGGTTTCATAATACTTGTCTTCTTCCGTTGTTTTCACATTCTTCTGAGTCTCCTTTTGATCGTCTTTCGGGAACATCCACCAGTACTTCGGATCTAGTTTTTCATTCCCGTTCCCCTCTCGCTCCCCGCCTCGCGTTGGCATCTTTCCGCCTAGAGAGCAAGTCTTTGTGAGTTAAATATGGCCGCCTTCGTTTTCTGAGGACTACACGACAGTCATGGATGAAATCTCTTCCAAACTTTTGTGTTGTTTTCTGACTCGCTAAAGGTTTTCGCCTTCTTGCGGGTTCTGGAGGAAGACGCTTCCATGCTGATTCTGAGGAAGGACCGGGAGGACATCGCGAACTGAATCACTGGGCTTTGATTAAAAAAGGTAAAGGTTTACCCCAGGAGATATCTCCGTCCTGCCACAGGACATGGGGTGCCGGTGCTCATCCCCGGATTCTCAGCCGTAGAGCCAGGAGTGTCACCTCAAATGATGACTGCATCCGTGGAAGGGGGGGGCCGGCCCTTCTACACAGACTCCAGTTACCTTCCCACCGTAGTGGTACCCATTTACCGACCATTTAATGATGGATAGCTGGGTTGGCTAGCCTCACGGGGCCAATTTCCTAGCTAATACTTTGCACCTTCGGGTGATGATCATCAAATTGTGATGTCTAATGCAGCAAACAATAACAACTGCAACAATAACAAATGGAGCACTGTGTGCACCCTGGCCAAGATCGATTTGTGTAGTTTTTTTAAACTAATGCTTAAAATATGCATCCAAAAACGTATCTATTAAAGTAAGAATAAATGATTCTCCTTTATGGCTTTACATTTTCTTTGTAAGGAAATGGAACGTGATTTTCTAGATAATGGAAGCAAATGTTTCTCCCCGCAATGTCGCACCGTATAAGAAACTGAGATAAGCCTGATAGGATTCCAAAGTGAGATAGAATAGATTTAATTTTCCAGGTTTCATTGGTAAACAACTTCAGCGGCGTTTATTAGAAGCTTACAGAATCTAGAAATTACAATTAGTTGAAGGGCAGATTTAAAGGGACCAGAAATCGGAAAACAAGTTTGACACGATCGTACAATTTGTTTTTTAGATCAACTACATGAAAATATGGTAACTAAGATCATAAAATATGTACATAAAGAAGCACTTTCCGCAGGCGACGGTACTAGATTGTCTTTTGTCTTGGCGGTTAAAGTAGGGCAGTCGGCTTGGTGGCTGCTCTCAGAGTTGGCGCCGGGTCCGGGTTCAACCTTAGAACCCGCGGGTCCGGATAAGCGCGGGCCCGAATCCGGGTCCGGGTCCAAAATACTGAAGAAAGCTGGATTTTGGTACATTTAGGGAAGTTAAAACATTTTAACTTGTTCATTTCTTTTCCAGTAAAAGTTGGGTGACCCAAGTGTTAAGCATTGATATACAAATGTTTTGTAAATGCCTAGCTGAGGTCTTTCTAATCTCTATGTTGCTCTGCTGGGCTAGAAACAAGTATATAACTAGAATTGGAAGTAGAAATATTATAACTAGAATTAATAACTTTGTGTAAAATTTTGCAATGCACGCAAAAGAAAATTTAGTAAACATAAGCTCAAGGAAATTATTTTCACATACAAGCCACCAAAAATTCGTTCACCGTCTTTCCTCCAAAGCAATTGCTACTTATCATAAGGACAGTCTCACACTGTCTCCGGACTCATGACAAAAACTGCTACCAATATCCAAACGATATCCCAATTTTGTTGTTAGCCCTAACACTCAAATCATATAAAAAATTGTCGTAAAGCGTAAAATAAATTTAACAAAGCTTATCACAGGTTTTATTCACATTATTACAGCAGTAAAGTTGCATTAAAATTTAAGACTGCAGTGAAGGTTAGAAATGCAAACTGGTTCTTTTTTAGATCCGGGTACCCGGATTCGGGTCTGGACGGTTCCTGGTCCGCCCTAACGGGTCCAGGTCCGGGCCGGGTCTGAAATTTTGGACCCGGAGCCAACTCTGGCTGCTCTCAAACACTAGCGAGGTGCTATGTACTATCAAGTACTATGTAGTCTTTTTGTGGAAGAGAGTCTTTCAAACTTTAAACTATAAATGGTGCAAACGTCCCCGACATCAACGACGAATGTTCCAGATCTCTTTCTTTCTGTGCCATTATGTACCACTTTCCTGGAAGTCAAGTTGCTTTAGATAAAAATCTTACGACTTTTGCAGGAAAACCTTCAGTTACTAAACATTTAATTTAAGTGGTGAAAGAGTCAAGAACTGGCTAATTGATAACCACCTAACTAGCAAGAAGCACCCGGTGAAGAATTCACAAACGCAATCCTAAACAAGAGCACATGGGAGAAAAGACAACATCTACATCACTATATATTTTCACTTTGACCTGTGTTATTGTTGTTGACCTATCAAACGTGTAAACAGCTCTCCTTATCAAATGTCTCCAGGTTTCCAAGGCTGTAGTTTGCGTTGCTGAATTTTAGGATCTTTACTGCAGTTTAAACCTGTCTCTTGCAAAGTTGTTGATTTCATCTCTGTTCATTGTGCAATATATAATTAATTAAATATTTAATTAATTATCTAAAGTTCTTAATAGGTAGACTTTCTTTCAGAATATCGGGGGGGGGGTCCCGTGCTCGTCCCAATATGCAGCGTTGTTTGTTACAGATTCTGCAAAATTCCTGTTTCTCCACCAGTCCCGATGTTGCGGTGCATATTTTCGATCTGGGGCCTATTTCATATACATTACATTTGTTGCATTGTAACTACAATGTAACAATGTTGTTGAAATTCGGTTTCATATACATACTTACAATGTCATGTAGTTACATTGTATTTTAAACATTACAATGTAAGTTACATTACAATGTAGTAGTTCTCATAATGTTTTGAATAGGCTGGAAATGTAACTACATTGTAGTTGCATTATCTCAGTTTCATAAAAGTATTTTAGGTATTTTACATTAGATTTTCCGTCCAAATGTAACTACATTTTTGACTGTGGTCAAGACCACGATAAAGTGACTTTTTCCTCGTTCAAATCTTTAACTAGCGAAGTTGCGAGAATGGGTTGCCGCGGCATTTTCCCTTTGGGGTACGGATTTTCAGAAGAATGCAACAGTATTTTGGTCGTAATTTTCGCTACACGCATTTCCCGAAAATGCCGCAAGCAGAAAAGTTGTTCAGCTCGACGAGCTCTTTCATTTGAGTACCATATTGACCACTTTTGAAGAACTTTTTTAAAATCCGGGTTTTCGTGAATTCCCGGATTTTCAGTTTTTCGGCTGTAACTTTCGGTAGGCGCATTTCCGGAAAATGTCGCAAGAAGGAAAGTTGCTCAGCTCGATGAGCTCTTTCATTTAAGTACCATATCGACCACTTTCGGAAAAATTTTTCAAAATCCGGAATTTTCCGGGTCCAATATCTCGAAATCCGTAAATTTTCCGGAAATTTCGATTTCAGTTTCGAAATCAGTGCTATCGAATTACCCTATGCCCAACTTTTAAGCGAAATCGGGGACAAAAAATTTTTACGTTTCCCTTGGTCCCCCCTTACCATTTTAAAAAATTCCGGGAGCCGCCATTCCGGCAGGAAATACCGGACTGTCCGCGCTTCAGTCAACACTTCACCCCACCCCAAACCTCCACTGAAAATTTCAGCCCAATCGGTCCACCCAATCAAAAGTTAGAGGGGGGAGACAGGGGTGGTCACGGGAATAATAATAAACTAGCGAAGTAGCGAGAATGGGTTGTCGCTGCTTTTTCCCTTAGGGACACGGATGTTTCAGAAGAATGCAACAGTATTTTGGTCGTAATTTTCGCTACACGCATTTCCCGAAAATGCCGCAAGCAGAAAAGTTGTTCAGCTCGACGAGCTCTTTCATTTGAGTACCATATTGACCACTTTTGAAGAAATTTTTTAAAATCCGGGTTTTCGTGAATTCCCGGATTTTCAGTTTTTCGGCTGTAACTTTCGCTAGACGCATTTCCGAAAAATACCGCAAGCAGAAAAGTTGTTCAGCTCGACGAGCTCTTTCATTTGAGTACCATATTGACCACTTTTGAAGAAATTTTTTAAAATCCGGGTTTTCGTGAATTCCCGGATTTTCAGTTTTTCGGCTGTAACTTTCGGTAGGCGCATTTCCGGAAAATGTCGCAAGAAGGAAAGTTGCTCAGCTCGACGAGCTCTTTCATTTAAGTACCATATCGACCACTTTCGGAAAATTTTTTCAAAATCCGGAATTTTCCGGGTCCAATATCTCGAAATCCGTGAATTTTCCGGAAATTTCGATTTCAGATTCGAAATCAGCGTGGTTGAATTACCCTATGCCCAACTTTTAAGCGAAATCGGAGACAAAAAATTTACGTTTCCCTTGGTCCCCCCTTACCATTTTAAAAAATTCCGGGAGCCGCCATTCCCGGAATCCGGGAAATACCGGACTGTCCGCGCTTCAGTCAACACTTCACCCCACCCTCAACCCCCCGTGAAAATTTCAGCCCAATCGGTCTACCATAGCAAAAGTTAGAAGGGGGGATAGGGGTGGTCACGAGATTAATAATAATAATAAAAACGGACATACCCAGATGAAAGGGTTGCCTTTTTTATGTAAAAAAAGGGTTGCCTTTTTTATGTAAAAAGCGGCAACCCAATAATAAATAAACGGACATACCCAGATGAAAGGGTTGCCTTTTTGTGTAAAAAGCGGCAACCCAATAAAAGGACTTTCTAACCTAAGAAATATCTTCACGATTGTAAAGAAGACATTAGAAAATTTTAATTAATACAAAATAGCACTTTATTAGAAAATCTGAAATGTCACGATCTTTATAAAAATAAGTGAACTTTTCAAAAATTTAGATACTTTTATTATTATGCATTTATTTATTTGATCTACGTACTTTAGCTATGCATTTTTGTTGTGCGAACTAATTAGCTATACAATTTTTAGTTATAAATATGCAGCTGCTGTAAATAATGCATTAAGTCCAAGTACGTACGTTATGCAGCTGTTGTGTACAATAAAATGTATTTCCAATGTAATTACAATGTAACTACATTGTAGTTACAATGTAATTACATTGTACCTACAATGTAGTTACATTGTAGCAAGACAAATGTAAAACGTGGTAAAATGACGTCAAAAGGGATTTCCCAAATGTAATGTAGTCACATTACATTGTAAAAGGTACATTTGTTTTATGAAACCAAAAATGTAGCAAATGTAATGTAGCTACATTTTAATGTAGTAAATGCAATGTAACTAATGTAGTTTTATGAAATAGGCCCCTGTTGGTACATGGCGTGCAACCTTTTTAATTAGGTTTTGCCCTTTAATTAAGGTTCGTTTACATTAGAGTCGGTAATATAACCACGTGCCGTGTTCATGCAGTAAATTCATGTGCAGTGTGCAGTGTAACCTACTTGTGCACCTAAAGTAACATGATCCCATTAGATTCTACTTTCAGTTTCAGCTTATTCCAATACCTCTCCCTTTTTTCGACTCGATTCTAAAAATTTAGCATCTTCTGAGACAAGGAAAGGCCAAAAAACCCAAACCTACCGTATCCTCGCGCTTAAGGGAACACCCACTTAAGGTGGTGATTCCCTTTGGGCACATATTGTTCTTTGGCGGCGTAAATCAAGATGAAATTTGATGAAACTTTCCAAAATAAGTTCTTTTAGCATTCTAACACCCTCCACGCAATCCCGCTTGGAAAATTCTAGATTTCCGGTCAGAGTGGTTTTTCCCAATTTCTGAACGTTTGGCAGCTGCTATACAGTTATGACTATATTCATTCGAAAGATCTCATTGAGCTTCACATTTTTGCTTTTTAAAGTAAGTTTCTAGCTTTTCTCTATGGTGAGATATAGCCGATGTTCTTGTTTTGGGGTCAAAAACTTGTCATTTTTGCAGAAATCAAATTATCCAATTTTTCTTGAACTACGCAGGCCGTAAAATCAAACTAAGGGCGTCGATCCGAAGGTCTCACAGGGACAAATTATCCGACGCATGATCGTCTTCCAACTGCTATCCTGTAGGTTGCTATCATAAAAAATGTAGTTTTTGCAAAAACACGACCAATTTTTTTTCAAAGATTGTGGAGCATTCACCATGCAAGGTGGAGGGCTGCTACTGAACAAATGTGTTCTGCACAAATAGACCCAGGGACGATTTTTTAGTTGCCCCGATTGCTGCTTTCTAGCTAAAGTAATCGCTTGACAAAGTTGGAAAAAGTAGGCAAAATACAGGTTACGCACACATTTCAGCTTATTCCTCTATAACGAAGAGCGATTTCACAATAAATAAAAAATCGTCCCCAGCTATTTGATGGAGGTATCGAATGATATAACCGATGTCTCGCGAAAAAATTTACTTGCGTCTGCAAAAATTCTGGAAAATTATACTTCTTCTAAAATGTGTTAAAAATATTTTATAAAAGCAACATTAGTTCCGTGGCATGCATTAAAAAGAGCAAATGTCAAGCTACATTTTGATATAAAAATGGCTTCTTAACTCCAAGTAATGAACGAGTAATAACGGTGCAAACTTTTGTGACCAAAGGGAATCACCACCTTAAGTGAACGTGTTCTCTTAAGTGAAATCGTAAAAATACAGAAACACAAGTACAGAAACTGCTGCGGTGAGAGTTAAAATTCTTAAGATTTGACCCGCTAATGTTGACTCTTAGTTCTTTCCAAGAAAAAGGAGTCATTTGTTAATTAATTAGCGAAATATTAGGGAATTGTCCTATTTCTTACACTTTGTTAACAGTTTTCAAAATGAGAAATGTTTCATATTTCGGAACGAGAATAGTTTTCAGAATCTATCGAGAACCTCCTTTCTGAGTATATACTTATCAAAAATATATATATATATAATTTAATGAAACGGTGATGAAATTTATTAATTTCATTCTGTTAGAATTTCATGTTTTAAATATTTTAATTATCGAAATATTGGGGAATTGTCCAATTTCTTACCCTGCCCATTGTTAACAGTTTTCAAAATGAAAAATTTTTCACATTTTGGATGTCATATATGTTTGTTCACCACACTAATGACACTTTATGAGGCGACTGGCGGCGAAACTATTTTTCACTTATTTTGTAAAAGATTTTTCCAAAGCATCCTAAAGAACTTAGTTCTACACTTCTCCACTGATGAGCCGCAAGTGTTTGAACCAAGTCTGGCAGAGGTCGCGTGCACTACTAATATAGGAATTTAATGTGTTTTTACGTGTACATATGATAACTGGAAAATGTTGGAATTAGCACGAGAGTGTATTTTATTTATTTCTTTAATATTGGACGGGCTTCTGTTTTTGTTCACTTCATCCCAGAAATAAATTCCGAAAAAGGAAAAATAGTGGTACGTAAACTAACTTGTTTCTATAATTTGTACCATAAAATGACCACAGCATTTATACAAAATAAATAAGTAAATCCGATGATTGCTTTTTAGTGATACTGAACATTCGCTTAAGGGAACATGTTCTCTTAAGTGAGCGTGTTCTCTTAAGTGAAATCAGAAAATTTTCCGATTTTGCCCGTATTTCACTTAAGAGAACTAAGTTCTGTTCTCTTAAGCACGAGAATACGGTAGTGATTATTTGAGGAGAAGACAGACACAGTTGAGTGTAGTTAGAGTAAAAAATGATTAGCAGTTATTGATCAATTTATTTTATCATTGTTTGTTTGACTATTTTAGACTATGATTGTTGCCATTTCTCTTATCGTCCTGCTATTTGTAGTGTCTCTTATTTACCTGAAATCTCATTTTTCTAAAAAGGTGACAATGATATTTATTTATTTCAAAGCCAAGCTATAGTTTTAGGTATTTGGCTTACATATCTCTGAAGCAAATGTATATATTTGTTAATTTCTTTTAGATTAGCAATTATACATTTGGTTCACAAAATATTTATTATGCTAATGTTTTTGTTTCAGACTTGGCCAGAATTTCCTCCAGGGTTACCGCCCACTGATTCCAAGTAAGAGTAAGAGTAGAGTTGTGTAAAATAGGTAGAGCTAGGGAATTAAACCACTGAGCTCACACGCCAAATTTTACAAGTGTGACTGTGCGCAAGAATGCTGACCGACGACTGCGGGTGGAGATCTTTAGTCCAAGCGGCTCTTTTCCACTTGCCTGACTTGCCTCGCCAAGGGGGAACAGACAGGATTTTGGGGGACGCCAACGGGGCGCCAGACAAAATGGGGGACACGTACAAAAATTAACCTCAGTGATCAGTCAACTCCGGGCTACTCCCAGAGCGCTGCCTAGCTAATAAACGAGATCAATCTAGTTAAAATTAACAGGAAAATTAAACAAGCAGCAAAGACAACTGGCCGATTTATTAGGTGGCTGACAGGGCACGGACAATAACAAGAATATACCTTCGGGTTAACCGGAGGGGACAGGAAAATACAGCTGGCTACCCGCAAGAACACACAATATCGGGGGCACAGAGGTGAATTACAAGTAAATGGGGAGGGAACCAACAACCAATAGGGGAAGGAAAACAATTAACAAAATTGGGGGAGGGAGGTTAGCTAGAAAGGTAGACCCGGGGGAACGGGGACAACCCCGTAAAGTAGGAAGGGGAAAAAGGAGAGGGGAGTTAAGAGTTAGACAAAAATGAAGTTCAAAGGGGGTTAGGAACAGGAAAGGTGGTTAGGAAAAGGTAAGTTTAAATTAACTTTCGAAAAGAAAAAGGAAATCGGAATAACTTACGCTCAAGTGTGGACTCGTGAAGGGTGGGGGCCCGACTTAGAAACCCGACCGCTCAGTGACTTGACAAACTCCCAACTGACGATAACAAGTCTGCGTCAGCATTATCCTAAGACAAACTGGATAAAACCAGTTTTTGTCTGCGTCTGCTGACATGTCTGCATGTCTCTCGTATGCCTTACATGATCTATCTTTGCAGACAGAACATAAAAATTACAACACTTACATAAGGGGGAAATTTTAGAGACCTTTTGGGAATTTTGGGAGAAAAATGGAAAAAGCGCGAAATGTAAATATTGGAAAGGGGGTGATAGCGCAATCGCTATCACCCACATTACATCTCCCCAGGGCTTAAAGCACGAGCCCCGACGAGTGCCAGGGAAAAAGGAAATGGGAAAGGAAAAAAAGGAGTTTTTAAGGGGGGTGGGGATGCACAGTTGTCAATTATATATAAGGTCAGTAACAAACAAATACGTATATATATAAGTAGAATCAAAATAAGCTCAAGATTAAGGGGCCTGGGATGGGGAGAGTAGCTTCAAATTTATTGAAGCATTATTCTTTTTGAAAGATTGGAATAGGGGAGGGAGGAGGGAATGCCACAACCCACCAAGGTTCCGGTCATATAGTATGCCAGCTTCGTAGGGCTATCTCAGGTACGGTGGGGCTACCCCAGCAACCTATACGAGCACCTAGGGGGGAAAGGGGGAAGGGGTCACCTAGGCTACGCAGTTGAACCCTAGGCTCAAAGGCGGTCTCGGACGTATTTTTAATGGGATAAGGTAGGAAAAATTTCGGAAAGGGACTAGAAAATGGGTATTGGCTCACATACATACAGACCACATTTACACCCCATCACGCCCGTTAGGGCCTACGGTACATTCATACACTCATTCATACAGCAAAACAGACATACAAGCCAATACCCGACGGTATGTTTTACCGTAAAAAGGAAGGAGGGGAAAAGGGAAGGGATTCAAGAACAAAAAAGGACCCTACATCCGAGACGTAATTTTGCCCCTGTGCGCAAATTGACCTACTTCGCGACAGTCAGGGGACAGAGAACCTAGCGGCCCTACTTTGCTCGGACTGGGAGAGGAGAACAAAACTGGCAAAATATATGGACTACCCCACATATGATCAGAAACAGTGGCAGGAATGGGAGGGTGGGATTTTTGTCAAAATAATCTCTCAAAAAGAGGCGCTTTCTTTTAAGTGAAAGGTAAAAAGGAAAAAATGATGGGAGAAAGGGATTTGGTTGAGCTTAAAAGAGGTTTTTTGTTTGATTAGTTAAAGCAACAACAACAAAACGAAGCAAGTACAAAATCACAAAAATACACGTAATTATTTTAAGGCAAAAATATAATACTGAGTAGAACAAATGGCAGTAGATACGTACGTAATAAATTTAGGTTAGAAAAAATAATGTTTTTGAGGATTCAAGAAAATAAAATGTTAGTTTTAAAAGAATTCAAAGAGTGTTAGTTTTAAAAGAAAATCCAATGAATTTAAAATGTTAAAAGTGAATCATTTTGGAATGTAAAGAAAAGAAAATGGAATGAATTTTAAAATATTAAAGCACCGAATTGAACATATTATGCTATACATGACAGGAATCAAAAATAAACTATGAAAATATAAAAGACAAGGCAAATAACAAAATTTATACAAAGTTCCATTATGCCGCCAAATTTGTTCTTCTTGTAGTGAATCAGAGCTGAAGGGACGGAGGAGGGAAGACGGAGGATGCCCATCATAGTTCAGCTGTAGGGGACAGGGATCATAACAGTGTCCAAATATCACTGGCAAAATAGGGTTTGGCACCATAAATCCAATAATAGCATAATAGAGATATAATCATGATAATCCAGAAAATTGGGGCCAGCATCCAGGGGCGGAATGACGTTTAGGGTGCGCCATGTGGGACCGTGGGGACAATACCACGTCCATAGGGGAAGCTGTCGATGGGCAGGATCAGGGAGAGAACGGGACCATGAATAGCCACAAATGTCCAACGGTGTTGGTTAGGAATTCGCCAGAATAGAGGATAAAATGTTAGTAGAAAGGATGGAACGGAAGGGCAGGGAGGGACGGGAGGGCAGGAGGACGAGGGACAGGGGAGGGATCGGCCTACCAGCCGCGAAGGACCGGGGAACGGGGATCGACCGGGGGGGTTCGTTCGCCAATTGGGGGAAGGCAGGGTTGTGGTTGGTGATACCTGCCGCCGGGCAGTATACGTCCTTGGACCTGGGGTTTGGATGTGTACCCGCCATGAAGACACTATGGCGGTTAATATTCGTGACGAGGGGAGCCGCACGGAGACTGGCCGGAGGGTTACGATCGTCGAAAAGAGTGGATGGGAGTAGCCGCGGTGACGCCGTTCCGCCATGGCTCCGATTCGCTGCCGTAGGATGTCCTGGAAGGCTGAGAATTGGGCTTGGGAAAGGGGTTCACGGGTCTTGGGGTCTAGGAAGAAATCGTCTAGACCACCCTGGAGGAACCACAGGAGGAATTCCAGCCAGATTCGTCCGGCGACGTTATTACCGGTCCACGCGGCAGGGTTGTAGAGCTCCGGGTAGACATCCGGGTCCATCTCCCCGATGGACGCGGCAGGCTGGCCGTTGATGAGGGGGGCCAGAATTCCAGTACCCCAGAGAGGGTCATCCGAGGACTCGGCAAATAAGTGGGTAGGATAGGTAACGAGGCATTCCTGGACGGAAGTGTTCTCGTAAAGGAGTTCGAAGGCTATGCGGATCATAGCCCGGATATTGAGGCCACCTGCCCAATTGGCCTTCAGGAACTCTGGGGACGAGTTCAACATCTGGGACACCTGGGCACGGTTAGCACCCGAGGTAGCACTCACTCCAGATCCGGTGCTACCTGAGGTGTCACGGCGTTCAAGGAGCCTTGACGGATACGTAGTTGGACAGGGGAGGGGGTGGGGTTTGCTGTCGACTGTGACGGTTGGACGGACCCGCAATGCGGCGGCGACCATGCCGTACAACGGTCACTCGACTCCAGTCAATATCGACCCATGGGAATTGAGGATAATGCCACATGGACCACTTGACAAATATACTGAACAAGGGGAATGAAAACGGCTTCCGAAGGACATGGGGAGGTTGAAGGGGTGGGTCAAGGTCCAAATCATAAATGGCGGTTTGCTCCTGACGCTGACGTCGGGAAGGGCGTGCGTCTAGAGCGGTAAATTGCAGGGCTGGGTAGAGGGGGCCGGCACCCAGACGACAATGCTGTTGGACGTCTTGGGCTCCGCGGGGGCCGTAAGCAGCTTCAATGGTGGTTAATTGAAAAGCGATCTGGAGGTCACGGTTGTTGACTTGCCGGATTGCCCGGTGAGCCAGTATAGCATGGGTATAGACATCGTGTGCAGCATACACGATGTCCTGGATGTGGGGGAGAGGGTCCATACCGTGGGCGCGTCAGGTCTGTTCCTTAGGATTGGGGAAGTGGTACTCCGACGTTAGGCTGGACAGATGTCATGGCGGTCCGCGCAAAAAGCCTGCTCGGTCGGTAGTCTGGCTGGGCCAAGTAGGCATTTCGCGGACCACTTGGGGGTTTTGGGGAGCTGCAACGCGTCTCAAGCGGGCTATCCGCTTGCTAAGCTCCCGCGGCTCGACAACCGTATGGGTAGGATAAAGAGCCTCAATTTATTGTGCAAGCCGCCGGACATGCCCAGAGGTTGCACGAATAGTTGGGTGGATCCGGAGACTTAGAACTGGGGAACTGGGGGTGGGGTCTGATTGGCGCTCCCATAATGGTATTCGCCAGGTTGATGTGAAATTTTCGTTGCCGATACGGGAGATGGGTTTTCTGTTGGAAGGGCTGGGATAGATTGAGCGCCGGGCTACCCAGCAACTCTGTCTAATTAATTTTGGCTCATTAGGAAGGGAATGAAGTGCGGCTACTGAAATCCGGCGGTGGAGGGGGTAGAGGGACCGGCACCATCTTCGTGTAGCTGTGGGACGGCACTCTGTTGCTGTCTCGGGGTGACCTCTTGCCGAGTAGCAGATGTGGGGGGGTTGTCGGGAAACAAATACTTGTTGGGCATAGGGTGCCGGTTTAGTAGCCACTCGTGCTGTAACGCGCTGTACTGGTACCAGTAGGTGTGGCGGTAGGGTCGCAGGGGGCAATTTGGTGCTGGCACAGGATTGTATGGTGGCAGTTCTGTAAGGTGCCCTCCAATTTGTACTATACGGGATCCCGGCACACGAATGTCAGACTCTTCCAGCAAAGCTCGTAGCTCCTGGAGTTTCTGGGACCATGGAATTCGGTTAGCGAATCTGGGAGTGGATTCGGAGGGCTGACGGACAGAGGGGTGAGCTGGGAGCTGTGCATCTTGTGATTGTGCCCGGCTGGAGCCAGACTGTTGCTGTTCCGGGATAAACTGGTCCTGGTCCATAGGTTGAGACCGGTCCGCTTGAGGGTGATTGGTAGGAGGGTCATCGACACCTGGGGCTGCTCGCATCGCGTCGACGACAGACGAATCCATGTCAGCCTGGTCCGGCTCCGGGGTGGAGGAGTTCTGGGGTCCTTCGTCAGAATACTCCTCGGCAAACGATATGTCTACGAACTTAGCTTTCCGCAATTTAACCGGGGGGTACTTTTTCCGAGATGAATGGGGAATGTCAGGTGCTACTGCCAGCACAGGGGAAACAAACCCGGCTGGGCCAGGTTGTTGGGACACATGGGGAGAGGCCGGGGCCTCGCGGTACATTTGGGAATTAGTTGACTGACAGGAGGCTGTGGAGGCCTGACTGTAGCTAGGAGACTGTGCCGGCACCGGCATCGGGAATTGGCACACCTGGGGGCGAAGGGAGAAGAGGTTGGCCAAGCCGAAGGAGGCAGTCGAGACCGGTGGTGTCTGCACTGCCTGCGCGGCCTGCGTTGCCTGGGCTTGGGATACTGCACCTTGTATCCCATTGTCTGGGTTGGCTGCGGGGGGAGGGGTGTCAGCCGGCGGAGTACCAGCTGGGCGGGACGGCGGTCTGCCGCCATCCGACAGAACTGAACCGGGGCTAGGGACTGGGGGGTGATCTGCATAGCGCACAATGGGATTCACAAGCAAAAATTCAGTTAAAGAGGGTCTGGATGGGGTCCCTGCGGACAGGCCCGCGGGAGATTGTTGGAGACCAGTTTCAGAGGAGTGCTGGGTATTTGGGGGGATTTGAGAGCCGGGCTGCCCAGTCTCTCTTGCGGGGGAATTCTGGCTCATCGGTAGCACCGGATTCCAAAAAGCGTAGTCAAGCTCGGGGAGCTGTTGAAAACTGTTGACGTCCAAGGGCTGAGGAGGATCAGATCGTCGTATTCGGGGCCAGATGAATCCTTTGCGGAAATTTATCGAGTTTCTCCGGCTCATACAAAAGCCAGAGACCAGCACGAAGCACCAGCTCTGAAACATACAAAGAGCAGTGCATACACAGACAGAAAAAATGAAAAATCGCGGGGGGGGGGTGTGGGTGTGCTCCCGAGGGGGGAAATCGTGGAACAGGGAGTGTGCTGGAGTGCGGAATGCACCGGACAAGTTTTAGAATAACAAAATAATAACAATAGGGAAGGAGGGTTACGTTTTATGGGTGAACTACAGAAGGGGTAACGAAAAACCCAGGGCAAGGGGAAGGACAGCACAGAATTTTGGGATAAGGACAAGAGGGATGAAGTTTGGAATTTCAACCCGGACACGTTGAAATCCACCACACAGGGTATGTAGGGTGAGCCGTGCCCCATTCGAGCAGATTGGCTTCATTTCGACTATCGGTCGAAATATCTGAAACAAAAACCATAAAACAGGACATGGTATACAGGTACACACGGAGGATCGGCCGGACCTTACGGTACGGTCCTAGGTCACGAGGTACTACTTACCTGCAGTTTTTGGCTGTACGTATGCAGCATACAAGCAAAACAACCAGACCGGGGGGCAAACGACAAAGACTGTGGGGGGAATGAACATACGAATTTAATTAACACTCATACCACACATACAAAACACTTATACCTAGGAATCAAAAATACATACGTATGTAGGACCCTAAAAGGGGGAAAATTTTGGTGTTTATTAGAATACGTACGTATAACTAATAAGGAATCGTAAAGGTAAAGAAAAATTGAAAAATACGGAAAACCCCATTTTAGTTTTATTAATATAAATCGTGAAAGAAAAATAACAGAAAAGTAATATAAATCGTATAGCTATACAGAAATGTATAAATATACTAAGGAGAAAACCCCAATTTAAAATGAAAAGAGAAAAACCCAAAAATTTGAGAATAACATAGATAGAAGAAATCGAGCGTAGGGTCCTACCGTTTTTGACCCTAGAAGCACTCATACAAAAAATAGACATATATACGTACATTTTTACCACAGACAACCACACAAGCAAGCATATAAACAAAACACCCTACTTACGTATTTATTTATTGATGGCCATCATAATTTTTGAGTGCGTAGCGCTACTGGAATAAAATACACCGGGGAGGGAAGAGGGACTAAGATGGATAAGGGGGAAGGGACAGGTGAGTATACCATGTCGGACAGGGTGAAGGGTCCAACACTCTAGACCCTTTTTGAGTTACCCCGAAGCGTAACCCTAATAAAACAACATGGGGAAGTAGAGTCCTGACCAGCAGGGCCCCAGAGTTATCCGACATAACTCTTACAACCAACTTACAAAAACTTACAAAAATACATCATTACGGGTTTTTCGTTTAGCGGCGTGGGAATATATAGATCATGGGGATAACGTACAAGTAGGTTTGGGCAAGGGTGTCGTTTCGAGGGTAGTAACAAGGAGATCCCAAGTGTTGCTGGTATTGGCCTGCCATGTGCTCAGGCAACTAGGCGGACTGCAAGTGCCTGAGATTATCGGGGTTTGGATAAGGTTACCGGAAATGACACGATTTAAATGAAATGACATGAAATTTATCGGCCAGTGCCCGTAACTCGTCTGGGGTAAGGAGTGATGTCTGCCACATAGGGGTGGAAAGGGAATGGGACTTGGGGACTACGGACCAGTCATATTTTTCCATAAGGTCATAACCAATAATAAAATCTTGGTACAGACCTTGGGCAACGTGGAAGGGAAATGAATATTTGTGCCCGTTGCACAAAAAGGTATCTCACATTTCCCCAATATGTCAAGGGACGTATTCTCCGCAGCTATGGAGAATTTGAAAGCCGCAGAGGTATGAAGGGCAAGGGAGAGGGTACAGGAGGCATTTACACGGTAAAAAAATGCCTTGGATATGTAGCAGACATTCGCACCGGACTTCAAAAGGGCTAGGACCTTCACACCAAAAATACTTACTAGTAGGTGGGGACTTTTTTGGGGGGACAGACGAGTACGCTGGGACACGTAAAAAGGGGTAGTGTCAGTCAGGATTGCTTGAACGAGGTCACTGACGGGACCTGTCTGTCCATGGTCAGGAGTATCTTGGGCCTCAGCGTCCTCGGCTTCGAAGGATTGATTTCGGTCATTCAGGCTGCTGAGCGGGGTGGAGTTGGGCTGGGTCTTAGGGTCCTCAACCTTTAAAACCTGAGCGAAGGCATTTCGGATAGCGAGGGTAGTAGGAATGACCGCTGGGGTTGGCAGCTGAGGCTCATTGATAACAGCAGAGGTGGGACTTTCTGTTTGATGGGCCAGCTCTCCCAAGAGAGCAGTGGGTTTGGGCTGGGTCTCAGGGTCCTCTACCTCTAAAACCTGAGCGAAGGCATTTCGGATAGGGAGGGTAGTAGGAATGACCGCTGGGGTTGAGGCTCATTGATAACAGCAGGGGTGGGACTTTCTGTTTGATGGGCCAGCTTTCCCAAGAGAGTGGGTTTGGGCTGGGTCTCAGGGTCCTCTACCTCTAAAACCTGAGCTGAGGCATTTCGGGTAGTGAGGGTAGTAGGGGTAGCCGCTGGGGTTGGCGGCTGGGGCTCATTGGTAGTAGCAGGAATTAGGCTTTCGGTTGGCAAGGTTAGCTCTCCCATAGACTGGGATCGCTGACGAAGGTGGGGCCGAGGGAGTCGCTTGGGTTTGGGCAAAGAGTCGCTTCTGGTGGACTCGTGGGGTTGGCAGAGTTGACCGGACATGTCCAGCTCCTCCATGCACTGACGAATTCGGCCCAGAAAGTCCAACAGCAGGCTTTCGAATTTTTCGAATTTTGGCGGTAAGGGTCACGGTTTTAGAGAAGTCCTCAGGGGTCTTCTCAACTACATTAGGGGCCGTGGAGTACAGTTCCTGTTGGCGATCTTTCACCGGGTTAAGCGACTCTCGGGGGTCCTGGAACATGTCGCCCAACTCGAAGCACGGAGCCCACTGGCCGGGGCCAAAGGGGTTAGTGGAAATAACAGTAGGGGACGTGGTCGTGACGAGCACGCTTGGAATGTCGGGAAACTATTTTCCAAGAGTAGTTTCCTCTATCGCGCATAGGATGGAAGTTTCCATGGACATTGCGAGTGGAAGCCGAGGGAGGGGTATCAGTGGTAGGACCTTCCTGGTGATGCGAGGTACTGGGGAGGTGTTGCTGTCCCTCGCCAGACAGCAACATCTCCCCAGGGCTTAGAACAAACTCAGGGGTGGAATGTGTACATACTTTGTTAGATGTACGTACACGGTTTGTAACGGGTAAAATTTTTGGTGTCAACAGTGGATCAATTAGGGAGGGGATAGGTTCCACTTGGATCTTTTTATGATACGGGCTTCCCGTAGCATCCGCGAGAGGGATTCCACTGCTGACGATTAAACCTTTCGAAACCTCGCAACACCAAGTTTTTCCCTGCTGGCTGAGGGCTGGACTCAGGGTTGGTGGGTAAGCAAGTCTGTGGCCTCCACTGACAAGTTCGTGTGCGTTTGGGCTCCAAAAATGAAAGGCGACGTCGGACAGGGTAAGGGGGTTCGACCTCGTGGTCAAACAGGCTGGGAGGTTTCGTAGATTGGGAGGAGGGTGGGGATGGGGTATACTCCGTTGAACAAGAGGACACTGAGACCGTCGTGGATTGATGTGACTCCGGGTGATGGCCATTTGGTGAAAAATAGGGTAAGGGTTCGGGCTCCTCTGAGCTCCGATTGACCATCCGAGGGTTATCAGTTACTTCATACACGGGGGCCATATTAACTGGGTAGGGGTCAAACCGGGGGCGCACGTCGGGGCTTACTGACGGCGCCCCATGTTGGCGCTTCCCTGGTTCTGGAAAAGGCCATCGGAAGTGGGTTGATGACTAACTTGAGGACTGGGTTGGGGTTGGAGGTCTCTCAGGTCACCTCCTTGTTGGCTCGGGGGGGTCTGCGCTTGAGGTTGGGGGCTGGCCGTCACCTTCGGGCTTGCCAACATACGTAGGAATCCGGGGTGGTTGGGCCCCAGGTTGTCGACTGTGCGTATACGGATGGGGCAGTGTTGCCACTCGTGCCCCTCTTGGGTGCACCAGAAGCACAACCTGGGCCCATGAGTTCTGAAGTTGTGGTTACTGGGGTAAGAATTGGAAATAATTCTAATTCCACATGGGCGGGATTTGATCTGATCATGGGGGCCTTGGAATGGTTTCGTTCCTCTAGAGGCCGTAGTGGATTTGGCATGGCGTTTCGTGGACGGGCAGGTTTGCGCTACCAGGGCTTCCCTAGTAGGCAAATGGAGTTTAGGGTATCCGGAAGTATGGGGGGAATATTCATAAAAACGCTCCAATGGGGTTTGATGGTGAGGAGGAGCCCATCCAGGACACGCCGGGACTTTAGGACAGCAACCCAGAGGGGATTTTGGTTTGGGCTGGAATTTTCCCGACGGCGGTTCGGGACTGGGAGGGAGTACAGCATTCGCCGAATTTCCCGCAGTGGAGGGGTAGGGATCATTCGAAATTAGGGAAGGGGTCTTATCGTCATAACTCTGGCGATTCGGTACGTCACCCGACTTGTCCCACGCCAAGCCGGATGAGGGAGAGGTTATGGCCCAATGTTGGCTAGACCGGCAATCTGGGCAATTTTGAGCTCCCTCAGACGTAGCTCGAGGTCGGGGGGGCATGAATTTTCTTGACCGTGGCGGGACAGGCCCCGAACCACTCAAGCGGTCTACAAGGGTTTTTGTGGGAAAGCCGCTGCCAGACAATTGGGCCAATTGGTCCTAGTATTTTTTCCACTGGGCTCGGGTACGAAATTTATCTTCCTCGCTCGGGTCAGAGCCGTCCAAACGAACCGTTGAATCAAGATGGGAGGGGCTACCCCTACCACCGTCCTGGGGGAAGTACAGCGAGGGGCGTAGGTCGTCCTCGGACTCAATCCTGACCCGAGGCGGATGTGGACGGAAGATCCGGGCTTCCCAGAACTTCCGGCCACGGCCCCAATGTCAGGGGGATTGGGGTCAGGGGATCGGGCCACTCTGGGTTTACTGTCAAAGGGGTCGTCATCAGGGGGGCGATTATCCATTATAAACACGACACGAAAAAACACAACTCCCCGAATTAGTTATATACCTATATAAAATTTTTGGGCCGCACTTGGGGACGATAGGGACTTTTTGGGGTAGCGATATACGTATATAACTAAAAAGGGTATTTTCAGGCCAGGGACACGAAACTCCGAATGTACGTACGTATTTCGGGACCAAGAATGGGGGGGTTGGGTCTAATCTCCAACTCGACCTGGATTTGCAGGGGATCCGTCCAGAAAATGAGTCGTAATCCACCAGTTGGGACTTCAGTCGTCCAACAATACAGAGTTAGGTTCCTGGGCTGGCGCCGGAATCCAACGGAAAAATTTTTCAAAATTTTAATTTTCCTCCCAAAAAATTTTATGGGTTGATTTGGGTAGATTTAGGGAGGGGGGCAAGGAGTTGCTGGTATAATAGGAATGGGTTATCACTTGGGCTGGCCCTAGTGATAGTAAAGGGAAAAGTTGGGCTACCCAACTATAATAATACAATTAAAAGGTTAGGGCTAAAATAACACAGGACTGAGAAATCACAGAAATAGGGTGTGATAAAGGATAAACACACCACTTGGCAGCAGGAAAGAAAATGGGACTAATAAAATTAACTGGGGGCTGAAAGGAAGTCAGGCGTCTGACTGGGACTCCAAGCGGTGCGTGGGCGGGACTTCAAAGGGCCCAAGCAGAGTCAGGCGCCTGATAAGGATTCAAGCGATGCGGGGGCGGGCAAAAGCTAATACAAAGGTTTGCAATTGGAATTGACGTCAATTGCAAACATCCAAAGGGGCAAACAACAAATACGAATGTATAACCACGGAGGAAAAGGAAAGACAGGGCCAGCCCAGTCAAACAAAAATTGGGGGGAAAACAAACTTTGTTGATAATAGGTCTAAGGGGGGAAAATTCTTGGAGTGGGGGACCTAACAAAAAATTTTTTCAGACTAGGGAGGGTAAGAAAAATTAATTTAGGGGGAAATCAGGGAAAAATATTTTGGGGAAAAGAAAGGAAGAGCCTAGGCCTGGCAGCCTAATGTAAAATAGGTAGAGCTAGGGAATTAAACCACTGAGCTCACACGCCAAATTTTACAAGTGTGACTGTGCGCAAGAACGCTGACCGACGACTGCGGGTGGAGATCTTTAGTCCAGGCGGCTCTTTTCCACCGACTTTCCTCGCCAAGGGGGAACCGACAGGATTTTGGGGGACGCCAACGGGGCGCCAGACAAAATGGGGGACACGTACAAAAATTAACCTCAGTTATCAGTCAACTCCGGGCTACTCCCAGAGCGCTGCCTAGCTAATAAACGAGATCAATCTAGTTAAAATTAACAGGAAAATTAAACAAGCAGCAAAGACAACTGGCCGATTTATTAGGTGGCTGACAGGGCACGGACAATAACAAGAATATACCTTCCGGACTAACCGGGGGGGGGCAGGAAAATACAGCGGGCTACCCGCAAGAACACACAATATCGGGGGCACAGAGGGGAATTAGAGGTAAATGGGGAGGGAACCAGCAACCAATAGGGGAAGGAAAACAATTAACAAAATTGGGAGAAGGAGGTTAGCTAGAAAGGTAGACCCGGGGGAACGGGGACAAACCCGTAAATTAGGAAGGGGAAAGGGAGAGGGGAGTTAAGAGTTAGACAAAAATGAAGTTCAAAGGGGGTTAGGAAAAGGTAAGTTTAAATTAACTTTCGAAAAGAAAAAGGAAATCGGAATAACTTACGCTCAGGTGTGGACTCGTGAAGGGTGGGGCCCCGACTTAGAAACCCGACCGCTCAGTGACTTGACAAACTCCCAACTGACGATAACAAGTCTGCGTCAGCATCATCCTAAGACAAACTGGATAAAACCAGTTTTTGTCAGCGTCTGCTGACGTGCATGATCACTCTTTGCAGACACAACATAAAAATTACAACACTTACATAAGGGGGAAATTTTAGAGACCTTTTGGGAGAAAAATGGAAAAAGCGCGAAATGTAAATATTGGAAAGGGGGTGATAGCGCAGTCGCTATCACCCACATTACAGTTGTGCATAGGAAACAGATAACCGGAATTTTAATTTTATGAAAATTACTTCAGTGGAATTCTAAACCTGTATTAATTTGCGCTGTAATTTTCAGAAAAGGAAATTTGGTGGACATTGCAGCGGCAGGGGGATTCCATTATTTTCTGGTGAATTTGCATGAGAGGTTTGGTCCGATCTGCACCTTCTGGTTCGAAGAGACCCAGGTTGTGTCACTCGCCCATCCGGACACTCTCAGAGCCACCTCCAAACTTTTTGACAGACCTCGTAAGTATAAATAGATGTAGATAGATATATAAGTATATATAGATAGATATAGATAGATTAATGTATTGGTGGGGGTTTTGGGGGTCTCTTGCGCAATTCCCTCCCAGTTCTAACTTTTGATTTGTTGACAAATAACAGTAAAATTTTGTATGGATGCATACTGGAGGCTGATGAATTAAAAAATAGAAGATTTTAGAGCTTCTCTAAACCTCTTTTTGAGTTTCCGAAATGACTGTGGTGGTGTCTTTGACTGGGCATCAGAAGCGTCCAACAAAAGTATGCTTCTTGAAATTGGTGCTCCTTATATTGCTTCCGATTTTGAAATCAATGGATTAAAAATACCAAAAGTTGAATATGTAAAGGATTTAGGGGTTTACATTACCTCTGATCTGAAGTTTTCTATGCATGTAGATAAGATATGTGCTAAAGCTTTTCAAAAGACTGCTGTTATCTTTAAGTCCTTCTGCTGTCGTGATCTTAAGTTTTTATTAGCTATGTATACACTTTATGTCAGACCAATTTTAGAGTATAACTGTTGTGTCTGGTCTCCTTATCTAATGAAGGATATTAATAAGTTAGAATTAGTGCAGAGGCGATTCACGAAAAGAATACCTGAAATTCGGGATCTTTCCTACAGTGACCGACTCAAAATTACGGGCCTTGAGACACTTGAGAGTCGTAGACTTAAAGCGGATCTAGCTCAAGCTTACAAAATTATCCACGAAATGGGTAATGTAAATTCTGCAGAATTTTTTTCTTACGCTGTAGAAACAGGTACACGTGGTCATGAGTTGAAATTGCGAAACTGCAGGTCCAGGCTTGATTGTCGCAAGCATTTTTTTGCAAACAGGGTAGTTCCAGTTTGGAACAGTTTAAATTCTGGCATCATATCCGCCCCAAACATTAGTGTATTCAAAAAGAGGCTTGATTCTGTTAATCTACGCAATTTCTTAAAATACAAGCCTGATTAACAATTTCATATAATGTAGTTGGTTCTTGTATATACTTACGTATTTATACATACGTTGCGTATAGTTATGTATTCACACTTTAGACCTATATGTGTATGTTTTTGTAGGTTTTATAATATTGCTGATTTGTTGTTGTGGTTGATTTACGGATATATATGACATTTTGTAGCTATTGCAGGGGCGTGCAGATTCTTGTGCGTCTCCTTTTTGGCCATTATATATATGCGATGTGTATTCACTTTGAAATTGTATTGACAGTGCTGATTGGCCAAATAAACATTTTTGATTTGATTTGATTTGATTAAATTTTTTTAATTTTAAGTTTTAAGTTGGTAAGGGGGGGGACCAAGGGAATAAAAAACATTTTGTCCCTGAATTTGTTGAAAACTTGCATACAAGGGTTTTCCGGAGCGCTGAGTAAGAAACTGAAATCTTTTTCGATTCAGCTTTTCGTTAGCTTAATAGAAGCTAAAGTTGTCAGCTTAAGATGTAAGCATATACTGAGTTAATCTTCCTTCTTCTTCCTATTCCGGGTCCATCGTGCATGGTCTTCAGCAATGTGGAGAATCGCCAACCCAGCACACGTCTTCGCAGGTTGCGTCC
This sequence comes from Trissonchulus latispiculum, assembly GCA_030248195.1. Classification (NCBI taxonomy): domain Eukaryota; kingdom Metazoa; phylum Nematoda; class Enoplea; order Enoplida; family Ironidae; genus Trissonchulus; species Trissonchulus latispiculum. The sequence continues at coordinate 54,991 of JASAND010020562.1, forward strand.
AGGACATCCGGAAAGACCAGGATATAGAAGTGCCGGGACCAACCGCTCGGCAGCATAATTTAAGGAATGGCTGATTCGGCACAACAAACAACCCTCAATCCAGCAGACGTCTAGGCCAGATCATCCGGAAAGACCAGGATAGATTTAACTCGGCAGCATAATTTAAGGATTAAGAATATGAGTCATGCCCCCGGGAGCTGGAACCCATTAGCGCCGTTGGCCAGACGGATGCCAGGGGACACCTGTGGGGATCTCCATTTGATGGGGCCCATGTCCATCGGATTTCCCACGGAGGTGGTTCCAAGCCCCCCACTGAGCTAATCAACAGCTTTGTCAAAAACGGATTTCGGATTCGTGCTCAGCGTCCCAGAGAACCCAATCATGCAAGTTTTCAGCAAATAAAAGACAATAGTTTTTTGATCCCCGTGGTTCCCCCTTACCAACTTTTTTTAAAATTTTAAAATTTTCAATATTTTCGATTCATCAGCCTCCAGTGTTGATCTATATAAAAGTTTAGGGCTATTGGTAAAAAAAATCAAAAGGTAGGGGTAAGGGGTACGGTGTGATTTTTCCCCCTTGAAAATTCCCCCCCCCCCGGAAAAGCTACACCGGTGTGAATTTTCCCCACGGAAAAATCACACCGGTGTGAGTTTTCCGAGGCGGGGGGAATTTTGCACCAATGCAAGAAATAATGCTTATTTCAGTTTCTAGGTTGAGTTTGTTGGCTCATAATCGAAGCAACTAATTATGCTTTGAAGATGGAATATGATTAGCGTAATCCGCCAAAATTCATTCATTACTTTATAAGGGAAACATTCTTAAATAAATGATAACTTCTAATCAATTTTAGGGTTCTAATATATTGTGTTTCCATTCTAAGTAAAAACGAATAACTTAAAACATATTTTATGTCTGAGTCAGAGCTCAAATCTTTAAAGTAGGGTAAAGGTATAAAATCAGTCCAATTAAAATTTATTTTTACGTTTATTTTAGAAATTCTGTTGAATTACTTGGAGATAAAATTTCCAGTTTGAAAATGAAATTTTATTTAATTGAAAGTAATTTAAATTCTTCACGTTTACTTGAATTTTCTAAGCTTTCCTTGCAAATTTTCCCTAAGGAAAGATTTCACTATTAACCTGTGGTTCAGTTGAACTCTGAGACTATGTAAAGTTGTCAAAATACTCATAACGGACTCAAATTGTGCCGAGTTTGAGCTCACTATCGCTTGTAATAGGGTAGTGGTGGACAAAACATTGGTGCGGGACCATCACGCGCAGCAAGCAAAAAATTTGATTTTTTGGCCATAACTACATACAAAAGGTCGCGTTCAAAAAAATTTTTTTCATGAATCAATAGCCAACTATAGTCCAAATGTGAGCGCAAAAGACCAGCCAGATTGAGAGTGGATATTGTAGTCTTTAGGTCGACTGACTATGATGGCATTTTTTACTAGCGGAGGCTAATTTTAAGTTCTTTTGCTAGAACAGGCTCAAAAATCCGTTTAACCCGATTTTGCTGGTTCCCACATATTTTGTACTCCAAAACATTCTAAGAACTTCTGCACTTGCCGTTAATTCAGCCTACATCTTTCACAGCAGGCCTTCAAAGTTGACCTATTTTGCAAATTTCGAGCATTCTGTCAACTGAATACAAAAAATGCTCCATACCCCGCAATATACCAGTCTGAAAGCTCATATTTGGCACAGTAATTATACTCATAAAAGACTTAAATTGTGCCGTGTTTGAGCTCACTATCGCTTGTAATAAGGTGGTGGTGGACAAAACATTGGTGCGGGACCATCACGCGCAGCAAGCAAAAAATTTGATTTTTTGGCCATAACTACATACAAAAGGTCGCGTTCAAAAATTTTTTTTCATGAATCAATAACCAACTATAGTCCAAATGAGCCAGCCAGATTGAGAGTGGATATTGTAGTCCTTAGGTCGACTGACTATGATAGCATTTTTTACTAGCGGAGGCTAATTTTAAGTTAATTTGCTAGAATAGGCTCAAAAATCCGTTTTACCCCCGATTTTGCTCGTTTCCACGTATTTTGTACTCCAAAACATTCTAAGAACTTCTGCACTTGCCGTTTCCTCAAATTCCGCCTGCATCTTTCACATCAGTCCTTCAAGGTTGACCTATTTTGCAAATTTCGAGCATCCTCTCAACACTATACCAGTCTGAAAGCTCATATTTGGTACAGTAGTTATGCCCATAAAGGACTCATATTGTACCGAGTCAATAATCCAAGCCAGTTAATAACCAACTATAGCCCAAAAGTGTGCATATATACAATCAGTTTATATTATGGCACAGGGCACTGTAGTTTGCAGACAAGCAAAATATATGATCTTGTAAACTATAATTACTTCATAACTGTAGCTTTATTTTATTTCAATAAATATAGTGTAGTCTAGGGATGCACCGGGGCCTGGCCCCGGCACCGGTAGTCAGGCCCCGACCCCAGTGGTCAGGCCCCGGTACCGACCAGGGCCAAAAATTAGCAAAATTTTGTAAATTTTTGACATTTTTTGACCAAAATTTTGAATTTTCGAAAGTCTAAAAGTGTTACAAATCGTTTGTTTTCTCGCTGATATGAATAAAAACAGCGATAGTAACGTTCGTATATCAAAAATTATTGCAAAATTTAAATTTTAAGAAAATTTTTGAAAATTTTCGATTTGGACTCCCAATTTCTAGGCCCCGGCCCCGGTAGTGGCGGCCCTGGTAAATCTCTAGTGTAGTCTAGAGCTATCTTAACATTCTTTCTATTTTAATCATATTTCTGATATGTACATACTCTTAGTACTAGTATGTGTACTTGTAGAAATATTGTTTGCGAACCTTGCGGACTTCATTGGCTGGCAAAGTATTCAGTTTCGAAACGGCGAGGATGGAAGGATGGTGAGAGATCGTCTGGATCCCTACTTTGGACATGAGGCCAATTGCAAAAATATCACAAACTTTAATGAGGTATCTGTTAAGGCTGATCTACAAGTTTTGGATAGGATCGTTCTACAAATACAATGTACTACAGTTCTTATAGTAGACACTCGGAAATTTGTTTACCAACTATCCGAGCAAAGCTTGAAAAGGCTCTATGGCATCTCAGCGTTAAATATCAGCAACCCAGAAGGTTTGAAATCAACGTATATAATAACCTACTCTCAACGTCCGGGGATGTGGCTCAGTGGTAGAGCGTTCCACTCAAAATCCAAAGCTCGGTGGTTCGATCCCCGCCCTGGACACTTTTCTTCACAACTTTCAATCCTGATTTCAACTTTTCACATCAGCCTCTAACGATCTGCACAACTAAATTTTCGAGAAATGGAAATAGGATACGACTAATCTGTTTGTGTTTTTCAGTTGACCAAAACGACCGTGAAAGATTGGATTGAGTTGTCCAGAGCGGACGAAGAAGGAGATCGGAGACTCGTGGTGGCGCAGGAACTCATGCTCAACTACGCCTTTCATACAACCGCCAAAATCATCTTTGGTGACTACTTCACGCAGAAACCGGATACACTCCTACAGTTCATTCAGGATTATAATACTGTACCATTGTTTACCGGCATATTCTTATCATTATGTACTCTTGATATTATGTATATTGTTTAATTCTATTTTTAGCCAATTTTCAAAGTGTTATTGTGAAAGAGTCTGTTTTCTTGACAAAAGGTTTAGATTGCACCAAAAATTAGTATCTGCCTTTTTGGTGAAGTATTGGCAAACTCTGTGTGTTTGCAGTTTGTAACTTTTCACTTTAGTGTATGAAAGAGCTGGAGAATAGACTGCATAGTCCGCCTTCCAGTCCCGATTCTGATGCAGGAAAGCGATACTTTCAAGGTAAAATCAGAGGTCACTTCGCCAGGCCTGTGATTAAACAGTAGCACTGGGTTTAGTTCAATTTCTGTATTGCATCGCACATTTTGAGTATGAAAGCATGTAATTAGTTGAAGGTGAACCCCCCTCGAGATTTCCGAAGGGGGGTCTCGAGTTGACGAACCGAGCATGTCAAGCATGTTTAGTACATTGCAGCGTACGAGTTTCATACTCTTATTCTATTATGTACTAGTAACAGTGCTGCACAGCGGTGGTTTGCTTCCAGCTGTGCGTCGAACGAAGGCGTTGATGGAGCGGATTATGGAGGAGCGAAAGGGTTTGGACTCCGCACAGCTTCTCCGAGATCGATTTGCCATCGACGAAATCTGTGACCTGGCCCAGGAGGACCCGGAGGAGGTCTTCAGTCTCTCCATCACCTACATTATCGCCGGATTTCATACCACTGGATATGGTAAATCAATAATACAGTATGCTCTATAGTTTCGAAACTACAGCCCCCCGCAAATCAGCATACATATATACCGGGGTCTAAATTGCTAAATTGGGTTACGCTCACTCGCTCTATGTTTAACGTGCTTAAACTGGAAAACACTAGCGGTGCATGATCGAATTTTGTGCCTGCTTCCAGCTTTAGAACATAAACATAGCGTGCGAATTTCCTTGAAGTGATGGGTCTAATTTGTGGTGGGGGGGTCAGCCGTTAGCGAACAGAGCATAGTTTTTGATCTGATAACAGACAGCTTGCCTAGTGACACATAGTCCTATTATTATGTACTCTTGGTACAATATACATATGTAAGTTGTGTTTAGCATTGACTTGGCTTCTCTATTATCTTTGCAAGTATCCAGAAGTGAAAGAAAAGATGACGAGAGAAATTGTGGAAGTCTTGGGTGACGATGATCCATGGCCTGACGCTTTGCCTCAACTAAAGTAAATTAACACACCTTTTAGATTTGAGATTGACTGCATGTATGTTATAACCATATGAAATAACTTTATTATATAAATGAAATGTCGTGCTCTATCGAAAGCCCAAATCGTCAGATCTAGTCGGGATTATGAACCTTCAACCTTTCTTTGAATTTGAATTTGAAACAAACTGCTTAGTATGTCTTCCGTTGTTCTTGTCTTGATTTGACAGGGGTCCTTTTCAAGAAGGGGTAGAGTGGAGTGGAGTGGAGTAGAGTTAACAGTAAATGTTTTAACTAAGTTTTAACTCCACTCAAGCTTGAGTTTCCCCATTTTAAAACTTTCATGAAAAGGATCGAGTTAATTTTAACGCTACTCTACCCTTTCTTGAAACGGCCACCGAGTTGCAAAAATTCCTCGTGTAGTGTAGGAAATCCGTTTTTGAGACAAGTAGTCAATTTTAGACTTGTTTTTTACTTTTTTGTTTTCACTATTGCTGTTTACGGTGTTTTGTTTTTAGATATTGCCGACAAGTTTTGGACGAGACGATGCGATGTTCCGCTCTGGCCACCTACGCTGCTCGTTTCTCTCCAAACATGGACATCAACATATCCAACTACAAAATTCCAAAAAATGCAAGTTATAAACTTTGTTCGGAAGGGATTACGGTAACTCTCCAGTGTGGAAGCCGAGGTAGAGAGAGCTGAGCAAAGGCCGCCAAATCTTGCGAAATAAGACAACCATGTTGTGGAAAAGGCATAATAGAATTATTTAAGCTCTAATTAAATTAAAATTTAAATTATTAAAAATTAAAAAGTGAATGTTTCCCCCAAACATTGCCAACATTCCACTCAGTAAATACACCTAATTTCCGGGACTTATTGGCAAACTGTTGAACAGGTGATTACAGCATTTAATAGGGCATATTTTGCTGGGTATCAAAAAGCATCACAAAAGAGAAAAGAGGCCGGCCCGACAGTCAACATCAGGAAATGTAGTTGTTGAGCGACCACCCCCTCCTTAAGAAATCTCACACTCAACTTATTGCGTCCCATTTTCTACAGCTTTTAATAGCCTTGATCTACACAAAGTGTAGCGTGTATAGATTTAAGCTTACAAGGTTAAAGCCGTAGACAAAGCATCTACGCTTGCTCTTCTTTCCTTATGCTAATGTTGATGCACTAGCGTTAGCGTAGGCAGAAAAAAATTTCGGGGGGATGCAAAATTTTTTCGGGGGTCTGGAGGGCGGGGCACGCAGAAACTGAAATTTTTTTCGTGGCCGTGAAATTTCTACAGTGCATTCTTTGAAATTACAATAATATGTAATGAAGTGGCTAAGATTAGGCTCCAATTTCTTTTCGGTAGGATTCTGGTCCGTTTCGGTCTAACAAGACGCGAGCTCGGGGTAACAACCACTTCAAAGCACGGAAGGTCAGCACGTTTATCAGTGGAGATAAACTTAGGCACCGGATTCTCAGAAGGTGATGTGTCCAAAACTGAGAATTCCCTGCGGCCAACCTGGGTGGGGTCTTAATCGTGAGTTCGTTTGGTAGGGGTAGGCTCCGTTGATGTCGTCAGCAAGCGGGGTCGATACTTGCTTTCCAGAGGGTGGTTTGGTTCAGTGACAATGAACTCTAGTGGATAGACCTTGATTGACAAATCAAGATCCGGAATCGCTGATTGCTGTCTTTGTAGGGCCCAAGGGGTCAGATTATAATCACTTACTTGTTCAGGGGTCAGATATGGTTCCAGAGTCCTGATCAGGATAGGTGCCTTAGTTCACACGACTGACTATAAGCCACTGCAATTTATTTATACAAATAGCAAAATTAATTATCCTAAGAACAACGGTGAGTACAAGCGTACAATTGATAATATTACCGCTAACAGTGCAAACGGCAACTTACAATACAGGTATACAGTTAGCAGCAAACAGTACAATAGTTTGCCAGAGTTGCCAGTACTCAGTTTACCCAAATTAGTAATTATTGTTAGGGACATGGTCTTGACTCTTTAACTCAACCAACTGATTCTTTCTTTCTTCCTCTTGTCGTAATCTACCACTAAACTCTACTGTGCGGTCCCTATATGCTTGTGCTCGTGTTTTAAGTTAAGACTCTTTATCCGTCCTCCTTACCAAGGACAATAATATAATAATAACAATAGCTACAGAAAAGACAAATTTAACTAGATTAAAGTCGTTAGTAGTACAAGATTCCGGTCTGTGGGTGAGCCCGAAATGCCAGTAACAATAGCACTTTCGGATGCTGTTCGGTCACCTGGGGGGACAACGCAAGGGTCGGTCCGGCTGGGAGTTTCCTGGGAACGGTTATGATGTTAGTACAAGATAAGCTTTTATTTAATCTCTTCTTTATATCTTCTACTTCCGACTGACTCGAAATTACCACGGAACTAGTTGGACCAAAGACAAGGGGTGATAACCCCTTCAATAAGGCTGACGATTAACTCGAAAAGATTCATCTTTTGAATTAAGAGAGAGAAAGTATTGCTTTAGAGAGAGTGAAAATAATGTTCAGTTCGTTTGGTTAGATTTCAGGTCCCACTGTTGATTCTGGTGCTGTCTTTGCAATCGTCTCTCCCCCAAGTTGTTAATCAGGCGTACTCAGCCTCTAATGTACTTTCAGCTAGTCTGATTCCAAACAGGGTTAGCCAACAGGGCAAATCTTCCAATAATCCAATAATCTGGTACTTCTCCGGACTAATCTCACACACACTGATAATTACTACAGAATCGTCACTACACGTCTGATCCACTGAGGGCTGGAATTCAGGATACGAACTGTGGCAGAGCGACTGTCCTTCCGCACCTGAATCAAATTTGTTAAAACCCGTTACAAGTTATAGGTGCGGGATTCGAACCCAGCAACCATTACTCACATTTCTTGGCTTTCCGAATAGGGATTAGTCTTGCGAACTTGTGTTTGCTATAAAAACTTGGAAGTTTGACGAAATTATCGTGACTTTGAGCAGTTTCGACGATGTCACTGCATTAGGGATTAATTTTGGGGCGAAATGTCGTTTTTGGGACAATTTCTTGCACTCTTGTGCAAGAAATTGCGGTTACATTATGATTTCGCCTTGCACGTCTTGCTTCTATGCAACCCAGACTGGAAACGTGAGATTAAGGCTATATTGAGCCCTTTCGAAACAGGCGGATACTAATTGTCTTGAAGCGCGTATTGCTACTTTGTTCAAGCGTGATGAAGCTTAGGACCTTTAGTTTTCCAGGTCCGAGCGAGGAAGGTAACAAATTCCTGCTTATGACAAACATTAATTAATTAGAAAGACGTTAACGCGTAGATTTGATAAACATATAGTAAGTTTAAAACCTCCGTTTTCCTGGGCCCTAAGAGAGGAAGGTAACAACTTCCTGCTTTAGCAAATATTGAACTTCGGAAACTGATTAACTTCACGAATCTTGGTAAATTTGTATTTATTGGAAGATGATTCTAGTAAACTATTCGTAATACTTACGTTACTACTCGTTATTTCGCTCGTTCCAGTTACAGTAATGATTACTATTCAATATTAACTAAATTTACCGATTTACTGATGCTGGTTATTGCCATTAGTGAAAGGTTGTTATAACCCACATTTGTAAAGGTTATTGACTGAGCAAGGTTGAGCTTCTACCCTTGCTGAGTGTTATGAGACAGGATTTTGCTAGATTTATCCTTGAACATGGGCACTGTCATGAAATGGTGCCAGACCGTCCTTGCGGTCATAATTGTGAACGAAGTTTGAGTTGAATATGATTGAATCAACTGAAAATGGCAATAGCAACATGTATCAGCCTTGAACTAAAAACGACGACATCGGTCCTTATTAGGAACAGAATATACGCTGAATATGGTCAGTTTGACCACTAATGGCAGTAACAGTGTATGATAATTTCAAGCTACAGGAACCTATGCTAAGAACTAAGGATTACCTCCCTTATTGGACTTACGTACTAGTTTTCTTTTTATGCGGAAATTGCGAAAATAATAAGCCTTAGGCGGTTAAGATGTTAATTTGTTTTGCGAAAAACCGATGACTGGCGGAATTTCCTTCATGCGATTCATCCGCACTCTTAACAAAGAGTGACCTACGCGTGGGAATCGAGGATATCCCTTTTCCGACTGATAAGGACCTAATGCGGGGTCCCCATGACCCTAGATCCCTAGTCTCACTTGCGTATTCACTTAACTAAGCCTAGACCTAGCTTTTCTCACACAATCACACATTTATAGACATCTAAACACGCATACAAGGCTTACAACCTAGAACTACCTTAGCTATTACTATTTTCCTGCACACTATAGGAATCCTAACTAATTCTGGTGCTTCACACAATTATACACAGATAGTCGTTACAATTAGGAACAATCACTTATTCAATCACATCCTATTCATACACACAACACCTACACACTTTCTGACTAACTAGCGCTCAATAATCGTAATCCTATTACTAAGTTAAACATCCGTCATACAACACTTGCACACTGTTCAGATCACACAACGAAGTAAACATTTGATCCTCATTCACACGACATTCAGGCAACCTTCACATAATATTTGCGACACAACATAATTAGACATTTAAACATCATTTATACGACAGTTAGACTAGCATACACTCGTATCAACAACTTACAGTCATTCATACCAATCGCGCCTACCATACAATGACATTCATACAATCTCACACACACACACACTCACAAACACGCGACCTCTTAAGTAGGTACTTATCTAACTAATCTCGATCACACACACCTAGGGACAATTCACGCACCCTAAATCTAATTTATGGGATCGTTTATACCCTTAACTAGAGCTTTTAAGTACCCATTCAAATGTAATTGTTAACTATTAGTTTAATAAGATTTAATAAAGAGTTTGTTGCGAGTTTTAGAGTCCTAAAACTCTACTTTTAGCGTAGAACTTTGGCAACTTTGAAGAATTTTAAAACTTTGGAAAGCCGTGTGAGTAATGATTGCTAAGCAATCATTACTAAAAACCAACTACTGTCAACAATTAAATTAACTAATGGGGAAGCCGGTCATTCCCCGAGAAACACTTGATTATTAATTATTCGAACAACAGATTATAAAACAAACGATTCTTTTAGGACTTTACTTTAAAATTCGTTTCATACTTTTGGTAACCTATTAGTTTTAATACCGACCTACAGCAAACAGTTACAAATTACAGACAATGAATTTTTGGGGCTTAACAAAGCCGTGACAAAACAATAAGGAGTTGCCGGCTGTGGGGTGAATATTCTTATTACTAGCTTAACAATCTAGGGTCGTAGCAAAGGGGCCCTCTAGCTCAAACTCACGGATTGGGTCCCCACTTAGAGATCCCGTATTCTACGTCAAAACCCCGAAATTACTGGCCAAGCGGGCCTTATAACAAATAGTAAAAATATTGGTCGTGGCTTGACCGAAAAGTGCAAATAAAAGAATAACTGGCTAAAACAGAATAATGAGGGGCGGAGGTCAGCAAACCTCAATAATAAGAGAGTGTCGGCTATAAAAACAGAAAAACAAAAGTAGGGACAATTCTCAAGACCTCCGTCGAACGGGAGGAGTTTACATGAGCTGCCCCGTTATTAAAATAATAAACTGATAAGAATAAGGGTTTAAATTAAAGGAACTAAAGGGTGGCTCAAGCCCACGCATGCTAGAGAACAAAACTGGCCTCTGGCCCAAATATGCTGATAAAAATAGGGGCTCTATGGCCCAAAAGGGAGCGTGTAAAAATGGCATATAGGCCTCATACAATATCATACATAAAAATGGCCAAAGGCCTCAAAAGTACATGAAAAATATGGCCAAAAGGCCTCAAAAACACATAAAAAAGTGGCCAAAATGACTGATAAATCCTAGGCTTTTGTTCTCGGTCGTTGGCCAGGCATAGCAAACCTATATGGCCCTGTTTCGGTAGTGTTCGCTGTTAATTTCTCAATTTCTTTTCTGGCCCGAGGGCCAGAAAAGTCCTACGCTTCTATCCTAACCGGGGAGAGTGCACTTTAGCCCCCATGCAGGCAACAACTGCACTGGAGAGCGCACTAGAAGGGAGAGGGGAAAGCAACCGCTCTCGGTCGCACTCAAACGAACACTGATTAGAAAGAAAATTTTGGGGTCGGGCTGACAGTTTTGCTGGCAGCCCGATGACAGGTCATTAGTGACTCTGGAGGCGGATTTTTCTTTGATTTTGAGGCAAAGCTTCTAGAAAGTTCTGGAACTTTCTAGAAGCTTGCCACCTTTTACATATGGGGCGCAGTGGCGATGCGGGCCAGCTGACCGCCGAGGTTCAATATTAATGAGATTTTAGAATTATTGCCCTCCAACTGGCCCTTTTTTGATATATTTTGGGCCCCGAATTCTAGCAAAATTTTGGGAAACTTTCTTTAACACATAAACGCAACCAAAGGGACAATTTTACAAAATTTTAGAACTTTAACTAATTGTTACGCGAGTTGTATAATTTTCCAGGACGAATAAATTACATAATGACCTAATATATACTTACGTACGCATTCCTAGCTACTTATTATTGCAATATTACTATTATTAAAGGGCAACGGCCCCCTTCTTGTCATGACTTAGGCTGAAAACCACGTAGATTTTCCTTTTCCTCTTTGCTGGCTTTGTCTTCGGCCGAAGCTTGAGGAGGAGACAACTGTTGGGTCCTTGAGGAAAGGCCCAATAGAAGGAAGAAAAGGAAAAGAGAAGAGAAAAGGTTTGACTTAAGTCAAACCAAAACAAAACCTTTTTAGAACACTCCTTTTTGGAGTGTTAAGATTACACAACAAAAGTGTAATCTTGATAAAAACATTTTTAACCATAACTTTCTCAATTTTTGGAGTTAAAACGTCGGGTTTGGATTTTTGAAATCAGCATCAAATTCTCTTTTATCTGAGCCCAAGTCATGTTTCGACCCAAAATTGTTAAAGTTAGCTAATTAATGCCTAATTAGTACTAATTAACCCTAATTAAACCTATACATCTACGTAATTAGCTATTTTAATGCCTAAAGTCGAACCATCTTCCAATATTCGTCGTTTTTAACGTAAATTTTCACTTTACAGGCAGTTTTACAGCCAATTCTCCGCTTAGAGAACATGTAATTTTCTATTGTAAGTCACTGGCTTTCTGTCGATTCATGTTTAGTTAATGGGGAGCGTGTAAGGTGGCAAAAAGGGCCATTCTTGGCTCAGTTATGAGTGACAACTCATCAATACTCTTAAGATTAGTCAATTGTTGATGTTTTCTTTCGTGGGGAGTAACAACTCACTGATTTTCATTAAGATTCTTTATGATTTGTCAAGATACTGCCGTTTGACGTCGAGTGGAGTGACAACTCCGGTTACTAGGGGATGGGTGACCGAATTAACCCTTCGTTTACACTTCTAGATTAGCATTGTTAGTAACTTAAACGATATTTAAACTTAATTACACCTGAGATTATTAACGCTACTAAGTTTTCTGTCCTACTTGGGTACAAACCTTGGTCCCTATTTAAGAATTTTCCTTAATATTGAGTACTAGACAACTCTGGCTTGGCAAACACAAAACAATTCATACAATTATTGCTTGGACATCATTTATTAATCATATTCCATAGTGATAATCGTTGATCTTCTTCGCAAATCCATGCCAAGGAGATTCTTCTTCACCGATTTCACTAGTTCTGACCATGTTTTAATCAATTTAAACAGATTTTAGCCTCAGATTTCAACAATTCCATTACAAATATTTAATTGCGCAGTGCGTGTTCATGCACCCATATGATGCAGAAGGTGGTAAAAATACACCAAATAGGGTAATTGGTACTAATTTTTTAGTGCGAAACACGTATTATATATAATGGTATAATACACTTACTTCGCGCCGAAGGCGCAAAATTTTTTTGAAAAATGGGCGTTTTACACATGACAGGAAAAAATTCCTGGGGGGCAACACGATTTCGGGGGGAGCAACACTTTATAATCAATGATTATATTATATGAGTGTTCTTTGTATACCCGTCAGATTTTTTAGACGCCACTGCTACAAGCTTTGGGATGTACCATGCATAACCCACAACTTTGGAAAGATCCCCTCAAGTAGGTGACATCTTCTTAGCTTTTTCCATGGGGTCCGATTCTAGGGGGGTGTATAATCCCACTTCAGAGGATTTACTACCAGAAATTTACTCAATTAAAGTAACACGAAAATGATGCTTTTAAGCGATGTGTGATAATTCTTAAGAATTCTATAAAAATGCAAAAACATTATTAGTTTTGGTCCAAGTTGCTGAGAGCTTTTATAAAGTACCTCTTTTCACTGCCCTGCTATGCGTTCCACATTTCTTCGTACTGTGGTTTCATGCGCTTCCAAGTTAACATGTTGTCAAGGCCTAAATGATAATGTGTGACGTAGTTGGGATGCGACTTGGGTTGTGGTTTGACATGCTCTGCACACATATTATATGCTTTTCAGTCATGCTTATGTTGCTTCTGATATTGAAGCTTAAAGACACAAAGTGGCCGATTATGTGTGTAGTGTGCGCGTCAAATCACCCTAGACAACTATAGACTAAAAGGCCGAAAACTAAGGAGTTACGCGAGTTTATTTGACACCGTTAACACCGATGATGATGAAATAAATTTAACACTAACTGCTAGTGTAACACAGGTGGACAAGGGAGTGGGAAGGGGGATTCCCCCTCCCTCGGCGAAGTCGCCCACAAGGGGTCCGGAAATTGCTCCCATAAGGGTAAGAAAATCGGCGGCAAGAGGGTAAGAAAATTGCCCAAAAAATAGGTTTTACGACGAAAATTTCAAAAAATTTCCGGCTTCGCCGGAATTTGGCACTTAAATAATTTTGGCTAGAAAACATCAGAAAAAGGTTGTTGTAGCTAACAAATAGCTGTTTTCGTAAAAAAACTAGGCAAAAAATCGCTAAAAAAGCTTTTAAAAGTACACTTAGCAAAACGTCGTATCTCCAAGGTGTACCCAAATTTGCTTCCCCAGGGGTCAGTGACATTTGACCTCCCGTTAAGGTATGTATATATAGTATACTCTATTCAAGAATCATTGCTTCTGTCTCCGTGTCTGTGAAAAGGTGTTAGTGTTTTTTTTCTATTTCAGATTTGATCCAGACCGTTTTCATCCCAGCAATCACTACAATCCACTCTCATTCCCAATTTTCGGATTTGCTGGAAAGAGAAAATGTCCTGGCTATGCGTAAGTGGAACAAGTGGGAAATGAATGGTACACAAGGAAGCCTATGTAGAGATGCGAACTGAGGGCCATTTCCCGTAGCGAGCTAAACGCCTTAAGGTGCTGGTATCCTTTTGTGCAGTGCTTTTGTGGTGATTTTGTGGGGATTTTTGCAACGCTATAACTTTCGCAATTTTGGGAGTTGGAAAGAGCTTTATTTATACATCGTTTTAAAGCTTATAATCTGTACATTCATATGAGCTTAACAAACTAGCAAAATTAGCAGTAAAAATAGCAAACATTTTGTCACATGCTGACATCTGACAGGTGAAACATAGACCAAAAATTTTTGAACATCGGTTTCTCAAAACTGTAGAATCGGCCAAAATTTCTTCTTGTGCCAAAATATGAAGGACATGGGCCGAGGGACATTTTTTTGGATTTGGCTCAACAAGACTCAATACTCCAGAAAATCCGGAATATGTGCGATGACACGAAATTTAGCAAATTTGTATTCTGTTTTCTCGCAACTGGAGACGTTTTAGCTCAAACCGAGAAAAACGTCCCTCCGCAATAGTGCAAGTTTTCATTCTGCCAAGAATCACGCGAATCCATTGGGTAGTTTTTGAGAAATCGATGTTCAAAACAAAATAATCGCAGTTTTGCTAAAATGGTTTTTCGGCGAATTCTGTAGCTTAAAGCAACGAACTCCAGCGAATAGGTATTGATAAAATGTGCAATTGGACGATGTATCGATTGACTATCAAGAACTCAAAATTGTCCGTAAGATTTGGCAGTAATTTTGAAAAAACTGATTTCTTCGAAAATGGCCATTTTTTGACCCCAAAAATCGTTTTTGGCTTATACTGCCTTAACCACAAGAGATAGCTCAAAGCTTGTAAAAGCAAAAATATTCATTTTGGTGCCCTCTTTCCAGCCAATCCGGTGTATCGACTACCAATCCGGTGTATCGACTACGTACTGAGAGAATAATGGCAAAAACCAAAACTTTCTTATCTTAACACCCAAAAATCCGGGACTGGTCCCAGAATGTTAAAGAGCACGAAAATAATGTATTCGGAAAGTTTCATCCACTTTCATAAAGAATTGAAGCTTATAGGGCCGAATTTACACAAAGCGATACCAGCACCTTAAGTGAGGTAAAATTAACTCAATCCTCACTGGCATTTTTATGCCAAAGTTGACCAAAATATTGTATTCTTCAAAATTTATAAATTTGTTTGAGGGCAGTGCAAGGTAAAATAATCCACACAATCCCACTGATCCCACGTTGGGATGAATTTTCAATTCCATCCCTCCTATCCCATCCCAGATGCCAACACTGTTGTAGATCAATCGAAAACTCTCACTGTAGGAAATGTTGTTTCTTGGACGATAGACCGCAGGAGATAATTTTGAAGCATATACCTATTTAGCAGCTGCTAAATGTTTGCTCTGGTCAGTTATTTCCAGTGACGTTGCTACTCTTTAAAATCACTGCCGATTTAACCTCTACTCTTTACTTTAACCCTAAAAACCACCATGCATGTGCTTGGTGGGGTTGGAGGGCGGGTTTTCCACCCTCCCCCAGACCTGGAGCTCACACCCCCCCCCCAGAGGGGTCCCTCACCTCCCGCCCAGAACTTCCCCTCCGGCACACGTCAAAAATGGTTGCACATACTGAATATGTTATATATACTAAGTAAGTTGTATATACTGAACGAAATAAACTCAAAATCTAAACTCGTTGCCTGGAATATGTGCGACAACATTTGTGTAAAGGATGAGCAAAACTTGATGATTGGACTCAAAATTTGGGGCGGATGTAACCCTCGGTTCGAGATACATCGATTCTGGTGCTCCTAGAAGACAGAAATAAAGAAAGGAAGAAACAAAATTTATACTGAAATATGCGAATAAAAGAAAGGAAGAAAGAAAATTTATACTGAAATATGCGAATAGCTGTTGTACATAGCTAGGCTTGGCCTGACGCTTATGTGTGTGTTTAGGTTTTTCTATGTGGAATCCTTGTGCATGATTTGTTTCCTACTCCGATCCGTGGACTTTGCGTTGGCTGATCCGGACCAGGAGATCAATCCCAAGTATGGATTTGTGACTCAACCATCGCAAGATGTCCTTCTTCATGTCTCACTTAGAAATTGAGCCAATCCTAAGGACAGAATCTAAGAAACGCTAATTACTATAGCTTCTACTGGAAACTTTCTAAAAGAGTGGTGTATGCATTATGCAGCTTAAGTTTATGTACCGAGTCGGCAACCACAACATTGCGGTCATGTTTGTTTGTTGTGGTCGGTGTGAATGTATAATACCAAGTGTACATAATGATAAGAGTATGACACTAGTCTCTGTTAATCAGAGCAAAAACTATGCTCTGTTCACTAAGGGCTGAAACCTCCCCCTTCAAATTGGACGGTCCAATTTGGACCCATCACTTCAAAGAAATTTATGCGCTACGCTTGCATGCTAAAGCTAGACAACACAACTATACTCAGTTGGTTCAATGTGCGTCTGTTATCAGCTTTATAGAACAAAAACAAAGCGTTCGAATTTCTTTGAAGGGATGGGTCCAATTTGTGGGGAGATCAGCCGTTAGTGAACAGAGCAGTTTTTGCTCTGATAACAGAAACTACATAGGCTTAGTGTCATACTCTTACCATTATGCACTCTTGAGTCTTGATAATATTGCACTAATCGACGGAATACAAGCTTTGTGTAATATATACTACTGGTTTGACGGTCCTTGTTTGTGTTTTGAGGAAACTTATAGTTTTATGCTTTTTGTTATGTTCTTTTGCTTTTTGTTTTTTTGTGACAAGATTTCTAAACATATATATATTTTTGCGCAATATTTACAATTTGTTGTCCTGTCCATGCAAAATTTGACTTGGAAATTCATGTTTATATTTTGTATACTGCAATACTTGTTTTAATGCATGAATATTAGGTGGCCAATAGTAAATAGGGAATTTCTACACCATATATTGCCACCGTGCTCGTCCGTTTTGGACATTGGAGGATTTTCACGTATGTTTCAGGCACTGAAACTGAAATTACGTTTCAGGTTGTACAGGTTTCAGTTTCAGTCACTAAATTAAACTGAGTTTCAGTTTCAGGTCTTTTCCCAAAATATATTTATATATAGTTTCAGTTTAATTCAGTGACTGAAACTTAAACCTGTACAACCTGAAATGTATTCAGTTTCAGGTCTCTTCCCAAAATAGTTTCAAACTGAAAAACTGAAACTATTTCAGCCCCCCGTCCCGACTGAAACTGAAATTATTCATCAAAGTTATTTCTAATCATCAAAGTTATTTCTGAAGGCTAGAAACAATTTTCTGAATGAACTGAAACTGATACTCCACCTGAAACTAAACCGGAAACTATTTTGTATTCCGAGCTGAAACCCCGACTGAAACTTTAAACTTAAGCCTAAAATAAACTGAAACTGAATGAAACTGTGGTTTTGTGCTCTCCAATCTAATCAGATCGAACCAATCAGAAAAGATAAGCAGAAATCACTTTATGAAGATGTATCGTGCGGGAATGTGTAGCGCTTCTACCAGGGCTGGTGGACCAAGAAGAAACCGAGGACAAGCCCGAACGGGAGGCGCCAGACACCCTTGTACCCACGAAACCAGGACCTAAGAGAGAGAAGGGAAGAGGGAATTTCATATTTTCACTCACCATTGAAAGTAAAGAATTCACCCAGCCGGGTTTCGAACCACGGCCCTTCTGACTCCGGAGCAGACATGCTAACCAACTACACCACAGGGCCATCAGCTGAACTCCTATTGCACGCTTATCATTCTTTCCTATGCCTGCTTTCCTTACAAATGGGCGACCGAAGCTTAGACTTGGGCCTTTTTGCGAAAGAACTAAGCGGAGTTAAACGAGTTAAATTTAACTCGGTACTTTTCATGAATTTAACAGGTAAAGTGAAGCTTGAACGAAGTTAAGGGAGCGGGTGATCCATCATGAAAAATTGTTAGACGACGGATTTCGCTCATTTTATTTTATTTCGCTCATGAGTTAGATACTATGTAGCGGATATAAATCAAGTTTAAATTTTGAGTCGTTTCGTTCAGTTCTCCGTAAGTTACGAGCCATAAACTGTGTGCAATTTGAATATGAGCGAGCACGAGGGTGCTGCAGCCAACTGAGAAAAATTTCCGCAAATCAACTTTACGTTTTTAGCTTATTTTGTTATACACCATTAAAACTATTAATAACAACATTTTCGTACAGTTTCCAGCCAGATGGGCTTGATCAGAAGCTTCTTTAAAAAATTTCTCGAAGAAGCAAGGCCCTTGTTCCAGCTGATGTAATGAAGCATATTACAGCGATTAACTTGAAATTAACTTAACTTTCGGGGCCGGCCCCCCCAAATGAAGCGGGCCGGCCCCCAAATTGAATTCGAAAGAAAGCGCTTGACTAGGCTGATTCAATGACGTAAGGATTAAGCCAATCGATTAAACTGACCGAACGTTTCGCAGAAAAAGTATAGTTTTTGGTATGGAGCTACTATGAATTTGTAAAGAAA
>JASAND010020565.1:0-18453 GCA_030248195.1 Trissonchulus latispiculum
GCGCTCCCCCTAATTTATGGACTTATATTTTTCCCTTTTTAAGCTTAAAACAATGATTTTTGTGTTTTACCTTAAAAATGCTAACTTTCGCTAAAAATTTCGGTATATTTTACCTTTGGCTCGCGCCCCCCCCCCACTTTTCGGAAGCCCCCCCCTCCCCCCCACTTTCAAAACTTTAAAAAATGCCAGATATCAGCATTGACTACGTTACCGCGAAGGCGGTCATTCAGCGACATTTCAGGGCCCGTGTAGTCTCGGAAAGGGATGCCCAAGATGGACTGGGAATATACTCCGGCGGAAGACTACCATATCCCAGCCCGGAGGCAACCCTCCCGAGGCAAATCAGATCAACCCTGGCCCAACTATGCTGCAATGGATACTCCAGAATTCTTGGCCAGTACAGACACCGAATCGGCATCTCTGACTTCCCCCAATGCCCCCTATGCGGGCACGAATCGGAAGATCTGCAGCATCTGTTCATAGATTGCCCAGCGCACGCAATCCCCCGGGCCAGGTATGAGGGATCCAACCCTACGTTGGCGGTCCTAACGGATGCCCCCCTTGCAGTGGTGGATTTCCTGCGGGGAATAGACCGCCTCTGAAATGGTCTATACCATATTGGTCCGCCAGATGATCCAGGAAATAACAACAACAACAACAACACACATGAGATGAATAAGAAAATTCAATTGCAGATTAGTACTAACTGTGTGTCTACATACCACTGGAAAACAACCGCAAGGAACATTGAAGAGACGTCGGCGCGCCTTGTGGCGACAATGGACGGCCAAAGATGCCCCCAGTGTTAATTGGAAATCTGCAAAAACAAACTAAAGGATTCCATTCTTACGTAAATATACCGCAGACGCAAACAATACAGACAAATGTTAAGCGTAGAAGAAAACAAATATATTACGCAATTAGGCTTTTAAGCTGGTCTAAATTTTAGTGGCAGCCAATATTGTATAGTTTTCTCTTCCAGAATTAAACAGCCAACATAAATAAATTGCCAGTCGCTTCGCTGAAACAATTATAAAATTAAATAAGGTTTAGCTGAAAACAAAGTTAATCCTTTTGCGAAGCTCGCGAATTTTGCAAAAACTAACTCTGCCTTGACTTGAGCTATACTGTATATTTACAGCATACGTCTGTTCCGTACTTGCTCATGGGAGGGGCTCCTAGTAGACTGTGGCTGTGAGACTGCCTGAAGGCAGAAGAAGCGGAAGAGAGAGCAGCACATCGTCCAAATCCACCGGCTGCATTTCGTCGACCCAAAGTCCCTCCGCAACGAGTCGCCATGGATTTCATTGCACTAGGACTATAACTCAAAGAAGTATAGCAAGCTTAACAAAAAAATCAAAATTCGGTTTTTTGGCTGGAACTTTCGCAAAACTAAACCAAATCGATTACTTTGAGGACCCGTGGATAGGTCTTGGGCTAAGCTTTAAAACCACCCCAATTTCGTTGCTCTACGACCTACCAGGAAGTAGCAGTAGACGAAAGTGTGTGATTTTTTTGTTAAAGGTTTAACAAAAAAATCACCCGTTAAAAAAATCAGTGGCGGATCGGATCCCAGAGAGCAGCTAGCAACTTTTTCTCATCAGTTTTGGATAAAGCGCACTAAATAACGTATTTAGAACCCCAAACCGCTAGCCTAGTGCTCCAACTAAGGCAACTGACCTCAACGAAGTCTTAGTGGTCACTGATGGCCCCCGACAGCGTCCAGTATGAAGTCTGGTGGCTCTAAAGTGCCGTTTTAAAGGCTAAAACGGTGTTTTTTCGTGTTTGTGAGTGATTATAACCTATTTCCAGGCATTTTGGCAGAGAAAATCAGAACTTCGTATGTTGGTGGGGTATGACCCACGGTCACGTGACCCCTGCCGGAACCGTCCGCACCTCCAGGTACCAACTGAACTGTCCGAAGTGGCTATAAACATGTCCTAGGGGGTTTTCCAGGGCGCTGAATTCAAAGCTGGCATTAGTTTTTAGGTAACTATGGGCTAATACTGACTTCTGGGATCACGTTTACCGTCGGACGGTTCAGGCCCGGCTGGTTACCAGGTTGGACTCCCAGAAGTGTCAGGCAACCTCAAAAAAACGTACGTATATAAGGGTTTTCGAGGTCGCTCAGCTCGAATTTGACGTTAGTTTTGCTCTAGCTGCTGTTCTGACTTCAGTAACAAAACATAAAAATGATTTTTTATTTGTTAAAATTTTAACAAAAAAAATCACCTACCCCAGGACGGCTCAGAGGTCCGACTGGGAACTTCTATATATGTATCGATAGCCCACAGTCAGGACATGTCACACGCACAATATGGGTTGCCTAGGATTTTCCCTTAGCAAATAGCAGCCGAAATTCGAACTTCGGTCATGAACGTTTTTGAGGTCACTTTTGGGTACCCTCACTTAAAGGTCTGCCCTGAACGCATGGAGAGGGCCTAGGGGCTCAAACTCACAGGCTGTAATGTCGAGATGGGTGGCTATTACCATGCAAAAATTTGGGTCTCTGTGACTTTCCTGTGAGTCAGGGTGGGGTGATTTTTTTGTTAAAATTTCCGGTGATTTTTTTTGTTAAGCTTGCTATACGTACATACGAATAGACACTAGAGTACAGAGTCCGTCCGTATATATATACAGAGGCAAGTACAGAATCCGTAAGTACGTATATTACCTACGTACACAACAGTATCATGGTGCACTCGGAGAGCGCCCCATAATATGAGCCAAAAAGGTATATACTTTGTATATAAATACCAACCTTTGTATATGTATACCAACCCCCCGTTTGGTCGATGGGGATGAGCTTTTGCATGCAAGTTGGTAGGGCCCATCCCACCTACCATACCAAATTTGAGCTAAATCGGACCACCACTTTTGAGCATTTTGTGACATTTTGAAAATTTTGGCATTTTTGACCCCCCAAAAATTCAAAATTTGCCTATTTTTGAAGGCCTAAGTTAGATAATACGTAACTTTTAATAGTTTCTATGAGAACAACATGTGCTCTTTCCAAAAATGTCGGTCTCGTCTTCCTGCGACGCTTGGCAAGCTGCCAGCAGAATTTTAAAAAAATGGGAAAATAAAACCAAGGGGTGGGGAAAAATCCAATTTTTGCTTTTGCTGCCAAACTCCAAAAAATGGTTATTAGTTGCTCGAAAGCCATTCGCATAGCAAGGTTAATGCGTTCTTTCACGTGAACAGCTCAAAATTGCATTTGGACTTGGCAATTTTGTGCTAGCCGGTAAAAACCTCATTTCGGCGGATCGACTGTTTGGCTCAGCTAAACTGGTCAAAATGTACTCTGGGAAAAAGAAATACGCGAAAAAACACTGAAACAAAATTTATTTTATTTTATTTCATGGAATTTCAACAGATTTACAAATTTTTGCATTTTAACATAGAAACTGGCAAATTTGATGAACCTAGCCAGTTGATGCTGCAAATTAATTTTGATGCTTGATTTTCTCACTTATATATTATAAGGAATATCGCAAAAATAACTGCAGATATGAAGTCAGCGACGCCGACTTTACCTGTCGCATGCATAAAATCGCTAATATGAGTTACCCTGCCCGAATGTTGGGGTTGGTTTTTTCTCATCGGTTGGTTGTTTCCCGCCATTGGTTTTTTACCCCGGTTAATTAACCGTTAATAACTACGTAATTAACGACAGGGCCTAGAGAGGCGATTTATATATATACCAAAATGACAGTCTAGACAGGGCTTGATAAGAAAACAATGTATAGCCGGATTGCTACACGGAGTAGTTCTGCAGAGTCCAAAAAGTGACTACCTTGGTTTTTTCCCCGACCTCTATAAATCTTTGGAGGTTTAGTGCGTATCAGTGGCGCACCCAGCGTTTTCTGACAGGGGGGGCGGCAACAATGTTGAAATTTTTTATAGTTATTTCTACACATGTTTATGTGCTTTGAGAACAAACATGTAGTAATTGGTTACATTGGTTGAGGTAGTTAAATAGAATTAATCATTCTCAGAAATGCGAAAGCAGGGGGTCTGGGGGGCGCAGCCCCCCTGAAGTTGAGAATTTTTTGCATTTTAGACCTGAAAACAATTTTTTCTGACCACTTTTTGTTGTTTCAAAGGATTAAATTTGTCTTCTGGCTAGCGCCCTGGTTTCACCGGATACATAAGGTATATACGTACTATATATATATACAAGAACAAAAAGTGCTCCTTCGTCGCATGTAAAATACATATGAGACTTCGTAGGCAGGTTGTACATAATCAGAAACTAGCCTGTAAAATACATATGAGTTCCGTAGGGAGGTTGTAAATTAAGGAAAACAAGTTGCAACCGCTTAACATATGAGCCTGTCCTACAACGAGGCTCATATTGGCGTATGTCATAATACGAATAATTTGCAGATATATTTTACTTTTGTATAAATGGCCTTTTCCCGCTACGCAAACCGTGCCGCTAGGCAAACCACTAGTAGCGCTAGGCAAACTGAAAGTACCGCTAGGCAAACTCTGAGTACCGCTAGGCAAACCAAAAGTGCCGGTAGACAAGCCCTATCCAAGGCGAGAATTTCTAATGTCGGGAACACCAACAAACTCAGCCATAACAAATAACTACACTAAGATAGAATTCCACTTCTCACTCATTTTTGAATGCCATATATATACTTAAGGCCTTTTTGAATGCCATTTTTGGGCCATTTTTTCGACTTTCTCCGATCTCGCTGATTTCGTATTTTATTGTCCAAACAGTATATTTTAACGAGATTTCAAAATTAGAGACGCAAGCCTTACGGTTGTCCAGTAATCTTACCTCAAAGTTGAGGATTCATGTTATAAGCATAGGCTGTGAAAAAATTGTAATTTTTTTCGCGTATATACACCAGAAAAATTTCCCGACAAAAAATTATGAATCTGGACAAATTTTACATGAAAATAATGCTTAAATGTTGAACTGCGGTATCTTGGAATTAGAATTTTAATTTAGGGCTTTAAATTTTTTAATTAATTTTTGAAGGATTAAAAGTTAACATGATACTAAAATCGTGTAATGTTTTCTTCTGTAGGACTCTTAAGTGCCGTAATGTGTGACTTAATTATACAACATGTCACACTGGGGCAGTACATCAGAGACAATTTTGTTTAGATGGCTGTTATTGTTAATTAATTCCACTTTTATGAACATTATTTTAAATTTGTTAAACTTGATCACTAAAAGTTGTACGTTTTCAGCTTAGCTTGTCTACCGTCACTCTGGGTTTGCCTAGCGGTACTTTAGAATTTGCCTACTGGCACCTTGAGTTTGCCTTCCGGTACCAGCGGTTTGCCTAACCGTACTTTAGTTTGCCTACCGGCACTGACTAGCTTGCCTAGCGCCACCACATCGTGGAAGTCCATACTGTATGAAGCTTTTCATCACAAATTAACCTTCACATAGCTTGCTGATCAGTCATCACTGTGTGTGTGTGTGTGTGTGTGTGTGTGTGTATGTGTGTGTGTGTGTGTGTGTGTGTGTGTGTGTGCGTGCTGGCACTACTCGCCGGCACCACTGCTCGGCACCGTTTTTAATAAATCTGTTAGCTGTGCCAACCCTAATTTTTTTTCTGTTTATCTTTTCCCTAGACTCGGGTTTGATAAAAATTTCTGAAACCACAGGAATGTGTTCCCGCTCACCACCATTGTCTCTGTCGGTGTCACTGGAGCAGCTAGTTGCCCAGTGGTGCAGTGGTACCGTGCCAGACTTTCGCCGGAGCGGCAGGTCCACGGTTCGACTCCCAGCAGCAGAGATGTCAGTTTGTCTCGGTTGACCTCACGATAGTAGGTGGATGGCTTCGCTGTTTTTTAATTGTGTTAACCTGGCTGAATTCTGTTGCTGTGCAAAAAGACTGTTGGGCAGTAATTCTGTGGTAGCTTCCAAGTACTGCAAGATTGTGCCGAGATGACAGCATAGCGATTCAAGCTTCTAATTCGATGAGTTGATAAAATTTCTGTCGTCACAAAAAGTTTTGAAATTTATAGACTAATTACAAATTCGGATTTACTGTGTGATGTTTTCAGTTTCAGGTGTATTTTTTAGAATTTTTTTCCGGGGCGGGGCGCACCCCTGTACAAAATACCCGAGTTTTCCCTGTTCATGGACTAGTAAGGGTACAATGGCACTTTGGGCATAGGAGTGTGCTGGAACAGGCCATGTATTATGAACCTTGAGAAGCCGTATGGCCCACCCTCTAAGCGTAGTATGCATTAGTTTTTCATATTACTGTTTAACATTCACTAATGGCCGGGATTGTGAATGCCGTCACGAGACGAGGGCACTGCATAAACGTATATGCCTAATAATACAGTTTTTGCTTTTTCATATTTCCTCATCCCGGGAGGGTTGTACAGTTAAGTTTGCCATAACTGAATTAAATATTTTTGTAAGAAATATCACAATTTTGTATTGTTTATTCTAATTCCAGCCATACGCAGTTGAAGACAGTGTGTCCCTCCTGTAAAAAAGAGGATCAACTCCAATCATTGTAGAGGTTTGGTGGGGGGGGGGATGGAGGTTGGGGAGAAAGGTGAGTTTGTTGAGTTTGTTTGTGTGGTTGTGTGTGGGTGGGTTTTTGTTGGATGTGGTTGTTTGTTGGTTTTTGGTTGGGGCAGGGGTCGCGGTAGCGACCCCTATAATATGAGTGAAAATGGTCGAATGACCGTGTAAAACAAGGCTGCGCAGAAGCTGCGCAGATTCCTGCAGATCCTGCGCAGATTATGTGCGCAAAAAATTGTACGTGTCGAGTTTAGTATATTTGCCAAGTTTCATCCCCGTACCACTTTCCGTTAAAAAGTTGCGCCAAAAATCGCTTACGAAAATTGTGTTTTCTTTTTTTCCGGTTTCTCGCTTTTGATGTCTCATAAGGGGGTTTTGTAGCTTGAATAACTACTGATAGAAAAAATTTTTGCCTATGAAACATTTATATTCTTGTAGTATGTACTAATCGAAAATAAGAAAATAAGCTAGTTTTTATGCCTCCCGGAGCCGGAAAAAATTTTTGGCTTGGGGCCAAAGTCGGCCAAAACGCTAAAATGGCCAAAAAAGTATGCTTCAAAGGCGCCTTAATAAGTCAGACTGGGCTATATATGGGGCAATACTGACCATATGGTTAAACAGTACACATATCGGGGTCGTTCAAATGCTATATGATTTTCCGTCTCTGTGCGTAATTTTTCGGTACTGGCCGGCCAAAGTTGGTGAATTTTGGGTCGAACTTTGAACTTAATTTTTTCGCTTATTTTGCTACATGGGTGGCCCAAATTTTGCATACAAAGGTTTTTTGGGACGGAGAATCGACTCCCGCTAGCAGTTTTGCTGCCCGAGTAACCCAAGTTGCTGGGCTGGTTCCACTTGACCGTCTGAGGGGTCAAATCGGTAACCGCTTCCCGGAGGTCCATAGCAGGCTTTACTTAGCCTCTCCAAACTTTGTCTATAGGGGTTTTCTGGTGCGCCCAGCTCATTCCCGGTGTCCGTTTTGCCGTCTGGCCCACCCATCTTGCTGTGCTGGTTCCACTTTGCCATCTGGAGGGTCCGGTCGGTACCGACTTCCGGGAACACCATATAGAACTGTACATAGCCTCTCAAAACATTGTCTATAGGGGTTTTCTGGTGCGCCCAGCTCATTCCTGGCATCCGTTTTGCCGTCTGACCCACCCATCTTGCTGTGCTGGTTCACTTTGCCATCTGGAGGGTCAGGTCGGTGGGAGGTCATTGGGTCAAAAATGAAAATATTCAAAAGTGGTCAAATTTGGTACCAAATGAAAGCCCTAAGCGAGCTGAGCAACTTTTGTCATAGAACTGCATGCTCAAAGTGGCTGTAGAGTGCTGTGGTGGGGTGGGGCGGGGACTTAGGCGATTTTGGGTCAAAAATAAAATCTTTCAAAAGTGGTCAAATTTTGTATCAAATGAAAGCCCTAAGCTAGCTGAGCAACTTTTGTCATAGAACTGCATGCTCAAAGTGGCTGTAGAGTGCTGTGGTGGGGTGGGGCGGGGACTTAGGCGATTTTGGGTCAAAACTAAAATTTTCAAAAAGTTGTCAAATTTGGTATCAAATGAAAGCCCTAAGTGAGCTGAGCAACTTTTGTCATAGAGCTGCGTACCCAAAGTGGCTGTAGAGTGTAAGCGGTGCGGTACGAGCTGTGATTGGCTTGCTTGCTACTGTTGAAAGATATCTATACATACCTTCAGGAGCATACATATATAAAATAATAGAAAACAAGAACAAAAAGTGCTCCTTCGTCGCATGTAAAATACATATGAGTCTTCGTAGGCAGGTTGTACATAATCAGAAACTAGCCTGTAAAATACATATGAGTTCCGTAGGGAGGTTGTAAATTAAGGAAAACAAGTTGCAACCGCTTAACATATGAGCCTGTCCTACAACGAGGCTCATATTGGCGTATGTCATAATACGAATAATTTGCAGAGATATATTTTACTTTTGTATAAATTCATACTGTATAAAGCTTTTCATTACAAATTATCCTTCACATAGCTTGTTGATCAGTCATTATAGTGTGTGTGTGTGCATATGCTCAATACGGTACGCCATGAGGCGCTCTGCCTCAGAGCCAAGTGGGAACGCATTCTGCCTGTGTATAATGTGAAAGTGTTTCGAGAATGCATTAGGTGTACCGTGTACCACAGCGTATCGCGAAATATTAGGTGTGCCATAGTATTTCAGGAAACATCAGGTTGCATGTACAGTTCAGCTTGAGCAGTCGTAGTTCACTTCAGTCCATTTCTTCTGGGCCACAACGTTTATTCATTTTTTCCGTAATGTGGATGATGCTGAGGTTCTTTAATGAAGCTTTAATGTGGAATGCACTGTGACGCCAATATGAGCCTCGTTGTAGGACAGGCTCATATGTTAAGCGGTTGCAACTTGTTTTCCTTAATTTACAACCTCCCTACGGAACTCATATGTATTTTACAGGCTAGTTTCTGATTATGTATATACAACCTGCCTACGAAGACTCATATGTATTTTACATGCGACGAAGGAGCACTTTTTGTTCTTTTTTTCTATTATTTTATATATGTATGCTCCTGAAGGTATGTATAGATATCTTTCAACAGTAGCAAGCAAGCCAATCACAGCTTGTACCGCACCGCTTACACTCTACAGCCACTTCGGATACGCAGCTCTATGACAAAAGTTGCTCAGCTCGCTTAGGGCTTTCGTTTGGTACCAAATTTGACCACTTTTGAAAGATTTTATTTTTGACCCTAAATCGCCTAAGTCCCCACCCCACCCCACCACAGCACTCTACAGCCACTTTGAGCATGCAGTTCTATGACAAACGTTGCTCAGCTCGCTTAGGGCTTTCATTTGGTACCAAATTTGACCACATTTGAAACATTTCATTTTTGACCGAAAATCGCCAAGTCCCCACCCCACCCCACCACATCACTCTACAGCCACTTTGAGCATGCAGTTCTATGATAAACGTTGCTCAGCTCGCTTAGGGCTTTCATTTGGTACCAAATTTGACCACATTTGAAAAATTTCATTTTTGACCAAAATCGCCTAAGTCCCCACCCCACCCCACCACAGCACTCTACAGCCACTTTGAGCATGCAGTTCTATGACAAACGTTGCTCAGCTCGCTTAGGGCTTTCATTTGGTACCAAATTTGACCACTTTTGAAAATTTTCATTTTTGACCCAATGACCTCCCACCGACCTGACCTTCCAGATGGCAAAGTGGAACCAGCACAGCAAGATGGGTGGGTCAGACGGCAAAACGGATGCCAGGAATGAGCTGGGCGCACCAGAAAACCCCTATTGACAATGTTTTGAGAGGCTATGTACAGTTCTATATGGTGTTCCCGGAAGTCGGTACCGACCGGACCCTCCAGATGGCAAAGTGGAACCGGCACAAAGATGGGTGGGCCAGACGGCAAAACGGACACCGGGAATGAGCTGGGCGCACTAGAAAATCCCTATAGACAATGTTTGGAGAGGCTAAGTAAAGCCTGCTATGGACCTCCGGGAAGCGGTTACCGATTTGACCCCTCAGACGGTCAAGTGGAACCAGCCCAGCAACTTCGGTTAGTCGGGCAGAAAAACTGCTAGCGGGAGTCGATTCTCCGTTGCTCAGCTCGCTTAGGGCTTTCATTTGGTACCAAATTTGACCACTTTTGAAAAATTTCATTTTGGACCACCTGACCCCTTACCGACCTGACCCGTCAGACGGTCAAGTGGAGCCAGTCCAGCAAAATGGGTGCGTTGTACAGCAAAACGGACACCGGAAATGTGCTGGGCGCACCAGAAAACCCCCATAGAGAAAGTTTTGAGGGGCCAAGTAGAGCCTAGTATGGACCTCCAGGAAACGGTTGCTGACATGACCCTCCAGACGACAAAGTGGAAACAGCCCAGCAAGATGGATGAGTCGGACGGCAAAACGGACACCGGATATGAGCTGGGCGCACCAGAAAACCCCTATAGAGAAAGTTTTGAGAGGCCAAGTAGAGCCCAGTATGGGCCTCCAGGTAGCGGTTACCGATTTGACCCCTCAGACGGTCAAGTGGAACCAGCCCAGCAACTTCGGTTAGTCGGGCAGCAAAACTGCTAGCGGGAGTCGATTCTCCGTCCCAAAAAACCTTTGTATGCAAAATTTGGGCCACCCATGTAGCAAAATAAGCGAAAAAATTAAGTTCAAAGTTCGACCCAAAATTCACCAAATTTGGCCGGCCAGTACCGAAAAATTACGCACAGAGACGGAAAATCATATAGCATTTGAACGACCCCGATATGTGTACTGTTTAACCATATGGTCAGTATTGCCCCATATATAGCCCAGTCTGACTTATTAAGGCGCCTTTGAAGCATACTTTTTGGCCATTTTAGCGTTTTGGCCGACTTTGGCCCCCAGCCAAAAATTTTTTCCGGGTCCGGGAGGCATAAAAACTAGCTTATTTTCTTATTTTCGATTTGTACTACAAGAATATATATGGGTTTCATAGGCAAAAATTTTTCTATCTGTAGTTATTCAAGCTACAAAACCCCCTTATGAGACATCAAAAGCGAGAAACCGGAAAAAAACACAATTTTCGTAAGCGATTTTTGGCGCAACTTTTTAACGGAAAGTGGTACGGGGATGAAACTTGGCAAATATACTAAACTCGACACGTACAATTTTTTGCGCACATAATCTGCGCAGGATCTGCGCAGGAATCTGCGCAGCTTCTGCCCAGCCTTGTTTTACACGGTCATTCGACCATTTTCACTCATATTATAGGGGTCGCTACCGCGACCCCTATGACAAAACCGCGTTAAGGTTCAAGAAAAATCCAAAAACAGCTAAGCAATTCCACTAAGGAGTAACAAATTTAGGTCAAGTCCACATATTTTTGCTTCACTACAGTACAACTGTATATATACGTGAACACCACACAACATATCTAAAATCTGTCCACATTTAAAAACCATACCTAACAATAAATTGTACATCAAAAATAATGCAAACAAAAATTAGTTCAAAAAATTCTGACAGAAAATAGGCTGAAAACTGGGAGCTGACCTTTCTCCGCCGTAAATTCACTTCGTCTGAGGGTGTCGGGGAACATGGCCCAGCCTCCGTGCTCCTGACAATGAAGGCACCAATAAAATCCAGTCGTACAATTGATGTGGAGTTGATCCTCTTTTTTACAGGAGGGACACACTGTCTTCAGCTGCGTATGGCTGGAATTAGAATAAACAATACAAAATTGTGATATTTCTTACAAAAATATTTAATTCAGTTATGGCAAACTTAACTGTACAACCCTCCCGGGATGAGGAAATATGAAAAAAGCAAAAACTGTATTATTAGGCATATACGTTTATGCAGTGCCCTCGTCTCGTGACGGCATTTACAATCCCGGCCATTTAGTGAATGTTAAACAGTAATATGAAAAACTAATGCATACTACGCTTAGAGGTGGGCCATACGGCTTCTCAAGGTTCATAATACATGGCCTGTTCCAGCACACTCCTATGCCCAAAGTGCCATTGTACCCACTTACTAGTCCATGAACAGGGAAAACTCGGGTATTTTGTACAGGGGTGCGCCCCGCCCCGGAAAAAATTCCTAAAAAATACCCTGAAACTGAAAACATCACACAGTAAATCCGATATTTTGTAATTAGTCTATAAATTTCAAAACTTTTTGTGACGACAGAAATTTTATCAACTCATCGAATTAGAAGCTTGAATCGCTATGCTGTCATCTCGGCACAATCTTGCAGTACTTGGAAGCTACCACAGAATTACTGCCCATACAGTCTTTTTGCACAGCAACAGAATTCAGCCAGGTTATACACAATTTAAAAAACAGCGAAGCCATCCACCTACTAAATCGTGAGGTCAACCGAGACAAGCTGACATCTCTGCTGCTGGGAGTCGAACCGTGGACCTGCCGCTCCGGCGGAGTCTGGCACGGTACCACTGCACCACTGGGCAACTAGCTGCTCCAGTGACGCCGACAGAGATAATGGTGGTGAGCGGGAACACATTCCTGTGCTTTCAGAAATTTTTTATCAAACCCGGAGCCTAGGGAAAAAGATAAACAGAAAAAATTAGGGTTAGCCAGCTAACAGAGCTATTAAAAACGGTGCCAGGCAGTAGTGCCAGCAGTAGTGCCAGCACACACACACACACACACACACACACACACACACACATACACACACACACACACACACACACACACACAATGATGACTGATCAACAAGCTATGTGAAGGATAATTTGTAATGAAAAGCTTTATACAGTATGGATTTATACGATGTGGTGGCGCTAGGCAAGCTAGTCAGTGCCGGTAGGCAAACTAAAGTACGGTTAGGCAAACCGCTGGTACCGGAAGGCAAACTCAAGGTGCCGGTAGGCAAATTCTAAAGTACCGCTAGGCAAACCCAGAGTGACGGTAGGCAAGCTAAGCTGAAAACGTACAACTTTTAGTGATCAAGTTTAACAAATTTAAAATAATGTTCATTAAAGTGGAATTAATTAACAATAACAGCCATCTAAACAAAATTGTCTCTGATGTACTGCCCCAGTGTGACATGTTGTATAATTAAGTCACACATTACGGCACTTAAGGGTCCTACAGGAAGAAAACATTACACGATTTTAGTATCATGTTAACTTTTAATCCTTCAAAAATTAATTAAAAAATTTAAAGCCCTAAATTAAAATTCTAATTCCAAGATACCGCAGTTCAACATTTAAGCATTATTTTCATGTAAAATTTGTCCAGATTCATAATTTTTTGTCGGGAAATTTTTCTGGTGTATATACGCGAAAAAAATTACAATTTTTTCACAGCCTATGCTTATAACATGAATCCTCAACTTTGAGGTAAGATTACTGGACAACCGTAAGGCTTGCGTCTCTAATTTTGAAATCTCGTTAAAATATACTGTTTGGACAATAAAATATCACAAGAAATCAGCGAGATCGGAGAAAGTCGAAAAAATGGCCCAAAAATGGCATTCAAAAAGGCCTTCATATGTATGGTATTCAAAAATGAGTGAGAAGTGGAATTGCATCTTCCTGTAGTTATTTGTTATGGCTGAGTTTGGTGTTCCTGACATTAGAAAATCTCACCTTGGATAGGGCTTGCCTACCGGCACTTTTGGTTTGCCTAGCGGTACTCAGAGTTTGCCTTGCGGTACTTTCAGTTTGCCTAGCGCTACTAGTGGTTTGCCTAGCGGCACGGTTTGCGTAGCGGGAAAAGATATTTATACAAAAGTAAAATATATCTGCAAATTATTCGTATTATGACATACGCCAATATGAGCCTCGTTGTAGGACAGGCTCATATGTTAGGCGGTTGCAACTTGTTTTCCTTAATTTACAACCTCCCTACGGAACTCATATGTATTTTACAGGCTAGTTTCTGATTATGTACCTGCCCAACTGAAGTCTCATATGTATTTTACATGCGACGAAGGAGCACTTTTTTTGTTCTTGTATATATATAGTACCTACCTTATGTATCCGGTGAAACCAGGGCGCTAGCCAGAAGACAAATTTACTCTTGAAACAACAAAAAGTGGTCAGAAAAAATTAAGTTTTCAAGTCTAAATAAAAATTCTCAACTTCAGGGGGGCTGCGCCCCCCAGACCCCCTGCTTTCGCATTTCTGAGAATGATTAATTCTATTTAACTACCTCAACCAATGTAACCAATTACTACATGTTTGTTCTCAAAGCACATAAACATGTGTAGAAATAACTATAAAAAATTTCAACATTGTTGCCGCCCCCCCTGTCAGAAAACGCTGGGTGCGCCACTGATACGCACTAAACCTCCAAAGATTTATAGAGGTCGGGGAAGAAACCAAGGTAGTCACTTTTTGGACTCTGCAGAACTACTCCGTGTAGCAATCCGGCTATACATTGTTTTCTTATCAAGCCCTGTCTAGACTGTCATTTTGGTATATATATAAATCGCCTCTCTAGGCCCTGTCGTTAATTACGTAGTTATTAACGGTTAATTAACCGGGGTAAAAAACCAATGGCGGGAAACAACCAACCGATGAGAAAAAACCAACCCCAACATTCGGGCAGGGTAACTCATATTAGCGATTTTATGCATGCGACAGGTAAAGTCGGCGTCGACGCTGACTTCATATCTGCAGTTATTTTTGCGATATTCCTTATAATATATAAGTGAGAAAATCAAGCATCAAAATTAATTTGCAGCATCAACTGGCTAGGTTCATCAAATTTGCCAGTTTCTATGTTAAAATGCAAAAATTTGTAAATCTGTTGAAATTCCATGAAATAAAATAAAATAAATTTTGTTTCAGTGTTTTTTCGCGTATTTCTTTTTCCAGAGTACATTTTGACCAGTTTAGCTGAGCCAAACAGTCGATCCGCCGAAATGAGGTTTTTACCGGCTAGCACAAAATTGCCAAGTCCAAATGCAATTTTGAGCTGTTCACGTGAAAGAACGCATTAACCTTGCTATGCGAATGGCTTTCGAGCAACTAATAACCATTTTTTGAGTTTGGCAAAAGCAAAAATTGATTTTTCCCCACCCCTTGGTTTTATTTTCCCATTTTTTTAAAAATCGTGCTGGCACTTCCAAGCGTCGCAGGAAGACGAGACCGATAACATTTTTGGAAAGAGCACATGTTGTTCTCATAGAAAACTATTAAAAGTTACGTATTATCTAACTAGGCCTTCAAATAGGCAAATTTTGAATTTTTGGGGGGTCAAAAATGCCAAAATTTTCAAAATGTCACAAAATGCTCAAAAGTGGTGGTCCGTTTGAAGCCCAAATTTGGTATGGTAGGTGGGATGGGCCCTACCAACTTGCATGCAAAAGCTCATCCCCATCGACCAAACGGGGGGTTGGTATACATATACAAAGCTGGGTATTTGTATACAAAAGTATATACCTTTTTTGGCTCATATTATGGGCGCTCTCCGAGTGCACCATGATACTTGTTGTGTACGTAGGTAATATACGTATTTACTGATTCTTCTGTACTTGCCTCTGTTATATATACGGACGGACTCTGTACTCTAGTGCTCTATTCGTATGTACGCATAGCAAGCTTAACAAAAAAAATCACCGGAAATTTTAACAAAAAAAAAATCACCCCACCCTGACTCACAGGAAAGTCACAGAGACCCAAATTTTTGCATGGTAATAGCCACCCATCTCGACATTACAGCCTGTGAGCTTGAGCCCCTAGGCCCCTCCATGCGTTCAGGGCAGACCTTTAAGTGAGGGTACCCAAAAGTGACCTCAAAAACGTTCAAGGACTGAAGTTCGAATTTCGGCTGCTATTTGCTAAGGGGAAAATCCTAGGCAACCCATATTAAAAGTGTGACAGGTCCTGATTTCAGGGCTATCAGATAAAGGATGAGAGAGTTCCTAGCTGGATCTCCTTGAGCTGAACCTTGTGTAGTTGATTTTTTTTGTTAAAATTTTAACAAATAAAAAATCATTTTTATGTTTTGTTACTGAAGTCATCAGAACAGAAGATAGAGCAAAATTAACGTCAACTGCGAGCTGAGCGACCTCGAAACCCCCATACGTCGTTTTTTGAGGTTGCCTGACACTTCTGGGAGTCCAACCTGGTAACCAGCCGGGCCTGAACCGTCCGACGGTAAACGTGATCCCGGTAAGTCAGCACTAGCCCATAGTTACCTAAAAACTAATGCCAGCTTTGAATTCAGCGCCCTGTGGAAACTCCTCAAGACATGTTTATAGCCACTTCGGACAGTTCAGTTGGTACCTGGAGGGGTGGACGGTTCCGGCAGGTGGTGGTTTCCCCCCCCGCAAAAAAAAAAAAAAAAAATGTACCCAATTAAACATACGAAGTTCTGATTTTCTCTGCCAAAATGCTCAAAATAGGTTATAATCACTCACTAACACGAAAAAACACCGTTTTAGCCTTTTAAAACGGCACTTAGAGCCACCAGACTTCATACTGGACGCTGTCGGGGGCCAGCTAGTGACCACTAAGACTTCGTTCAGGTCAGTTGCCTTAGCCTGGAGCACCAGGGCCGGGGTTTGGGGGTCGGCACGTTATTTAGTGCTCTATCCAAATCATTGATGAGAAAAGTTTAAGCGAAGCCGCTCTCCCGGATCCGATCCGCCACTTGATTTTTTAACGGGGTTATTTTTTTGTTAAACCTTTAACAAAAAAATCACACACTTTCGTCTACTGCTACTTCCCTTATGGGTCGTAACGAAATTGGGGTGGTTTTAAAGCTTAGCCCAAGACCTGTCCACGGGTCTTCGCAATCGATTTGGCTTTGGCTTGCGAGTAAGTTCCAGCCAAAAACCGAATTTTGATTTTTTTGTTGAAGCTCGTTTTGTACTTCTTGGTGTTCTAGGTCCAGGCGCAATGAAATCCATGGCGACTCGTTGCGGAGGGACTTTGGGTCGACGAACGGTAGCCGGTGGATTTGGACGATTTGCTGCTCTCTTCCGCTTCCTCTGCCTTCAGGCAGTCTCACAGTCACAGTCTACTAGGAGCACCTCCCATGAGCAAGTACGGAACTGACGTATGCTGTAAATATACAGTATAGCTCAAGTCAAGGCAGAAGTTAGTTTTTGCAAAATTGGCAAGCCTTCAAAAAAAGGATTAACTTTGTTTAAAGAAGAACCTTATTTAATTTTATAATTATTTCAGCTTAAGCGACTGGCAATTTATTTATAAGGGATGTTTAATTCTGGAAGAGAAAACTATACAATATTGGCTGCCACTAAAATTTAGACCAGCTTAAAAGCCTAATTGCGTAATATATTTGTTTTCTTCTACGCTTAACATTTGTCTGTATTGTTTATGTCTGGTGGTATATTTACGTAAGAATTGGAATCCTTTAGCTTTGTTTTTCCAAGATTTCCAATTAACACTGTGGGCATCTTTTGCCGTCCATTGTCGTGCTGGTTAGCAGCGCCGACGTCTCTTCAATGTTCCGGAAGGTTGTTTTCATTGGTATGTAGACACACAGTTAGTACTAATCTGCAATTAATTCTTTATTCATCTCATGTGTGTTGTTGTTAGTGCCGTTATTTCCCGGATCATCTGGCGGACCAATATGGTATAGACCATTTCAGAGGCGGTCTATTCCCTGCAGGAAATCCACCACTGCAAGGGGGCATCCGTTAGGACCGCCAACGAAGGCTGGATCCCTCATACCTGGCCCGGGGATTGCGTGCGCTGGGCACTCGATGAACAGATGCTGGAGTATCTTCTGATTCGCGCCCGCATAGGGGCATTGGGGGAAGTCAGAGATGCCGATTCGGTGTCTGTACTGGCCAAGAATTCTGGAGTTTACATTGCGGCATAGTTGGGCCAGGGTTGATCTGATTTGCCTCTGGAGGGCTGAGTTCGGGGGGGGATATCGCAGTCTTCCGCCGGAGTATATTCCCAGTCCATCTTGGGCATCCCTTTCCTTCGAGACTACACGGGCCCTGAAATGTTGTTGAATGACCGCCTTCGCGGTAACGTAGTCAATGCTGACATTCAGCATTTTTTAAAGTTTTGAAAAAGTGGGGGAGTGGGGGGCTTCGAAAAGTGGGGGCGGTTTCAAAAAAGGAAATATACCGAAATTTTTAGCGAAAGTTAGCATTTTTAAGGTAAAAACGCAAAAAATCGCTGTTTTTAAGCTTAAAAAGAGCATATAAGTCCATAAATTAGGGGGAGCGCGTTAG
Source organism: Trissonchulus latispiculum (assembly GCA_030248195.1). NCBI lineage: Eukaryota > Metazoa > Nematoda > Enoplea > Enoplida > Ironidae > Trissonchulus > Trissonchulus latispiculum. Next base: position 18,184 of record JASAND010020565.1, read on the forward strand.
CGCTCCCCCTAGAATAGGGAAAATTTGACGCAATGTGTATAATCTGGACATTGTTTGGCTCAAATAAGCGGATTAGTGGACCGATCGGGTCGAATCCTCTTAATGTGTGAAGAGCCTATGGGCAGGGGTACATGCTGTGAAAATTTCAGCCTGATCGGCTGCACAGCAGGCGGATCTGAGATATGTTCACTGGTCTCCCCTTGATTGTCGCTTTTTTTTCCATTTTTTTCCCCCAGGGTGCAGGTCGGAAGACCCCTTCAGAGCCGTACT
>JASAND010020567.1:0-19073 GCA_030248195.1 Trissonchulus latispiculum
AAATTTGCACGCTATGTTTGTATGCTGAAGCTCGCAAAAGACGCACATTGAACCAACTGACTAGGTGTGTTTTCGAGCTTTAGAACGTAGGCATAGCGTGCAAATTTCTTTGAAGTGATGGGTCTAATTTGTGGGGGGGGGGTCAGCTGATGATGTCCCAAGCCTAAATAACTAAGAGCTTGACGCTTGTCACACTCTTAGTTATTATGTACTCTTGGTTCAATCAATTTGCTGCTTGCTCAGGACTAAGAAAATTAGAAAATTTTTACGAGTTCTTACGCACCTCTGACAAATGGAATCGCAGAAAGGTACAACCAAACACTTCAAGACAAGTTATCAATGTATACTTCTTCATTTCAAGACAATTGGGACGGATATATCCCTTACTGCGCATTTGCATACCGAACCAACGCTTACGAAACTACTGGTGAATCGCCATTTTATCTGCTTTTCGGCAGAGATCCTACCCTTCCTTTAGACTCGGTTCTTTTGACTCCTGAATTGGTCAACGATGAAACTTCTGACTACAAAGAGAAGTCTCGTTACGTCTAAAAAAGGCATGGTTGATGGCGAAGGAAACAATCGAGAAAGTTCAGGCAAACAAAAGTTCTACTACGAGCAGAAAGTGAATAATCCAAACTATTCCATAGGGGACAGAGTTTATTTGTATATACCGGTAATTCCTAAGCTAGGCTCAGACCTCCCCAAAGACGTTCAACCAGATACTGCCTCGAACTTAAACCGTGTCTCTGTTTGCCATTCGGATAGACAAATGACAACAAGAGCCAAATCAGAGAGAAAATCCAAAAACGCTCCCCGTTTGACATTAAAACTAGCAAAATTGTGGGATGGTCCTTACCGAATTATAGATCTTAAAAATTCCGATGCGAAAATTAGATCGATCGATAATCCGGATAAGCATGCCGAATGGGTTCATGTAAACAGACTAAAGCCATGCTATGATTTGCACACACCAAATTTTAATGGTCCCGACAGTACTCAGACACAGAATGAAGGCAGTTGACTATCGTTTTCACCGAAAATTATACTTTACTTTACGTAGTTTACTGTACTTCGACGTTATTGTTTCAGGACCATACCGTGCCCCCAAGCCCAACCCTGTTGACGACGGACCAGACACATCCTCAGACCGCTCAGAACCTGTTCATTCAGAAGCACAATTCAAGCTTCGTTCTGTTGTCTATAATATCAATCCTTCAGACCAACGATCTAAATCACCGATGCCAGCACAGGTCGCCGAAGCTGGTCAGCCAGCTGAAGTGCAACCGAAATCAGAATTTTCCAATCAAGCCATGAATCAGCCGTCACGTTTAGAAATGCCTCGCCAGATGGAAGCTGAACGTCACGAAGCCCCTCAAAAACCTCCACCATCACCCCTTAGACCACTAATTTCCCCCAACGGTAAGGTAGCGATAGTGTCCCAGATCAGTTGCTTTCGCTTTTCAATGTGGACTTTCCGATCACCATAGGATCCTTCACATTTTCCAGCATAATGCAAGCCTATGGTTAATCTTTCTCATCCAGCCTGGTCTAACTAGGCTGGCTGCTCAACTTTTAGATCACAAATATCATACGGACGCGAAAGCCGTCACTTATTTTCTCATTGGAAAAGTCTAAGATCAGCGAACCAGGGCTTGCTGACTGGATTGACATACGCGACGAAGTCGTATCTGCCTTGGTTTCTCTCAAGGTTCAGCTATATCCGGAATTCAAAGCTTCCCTGGACTACACCAAGCCTAAGACTCTGGCACACACCGTTATGAACAATCTTCATGCGGGAACTGGGCACACAGAGGCCGATTCCCTTTGGATCGCTCCAGATAAGTGGAAAGGTAAAAATCAATATGAGAAAATATTGATGCTTATCAGAGACAACCACATGTACGAACCAACCTTCGATCTGCGCCAGCGAGTAGCTGACCCTTGTCTGAATATCACGGGCCCAGCATCGGTTCTGGTATATATTGGCCGACGGAAGTGTCTGCCAACATTTGGCAGAAATTGAAAGCGGCCTAGTTCTGTGCAAACATTGGTTCAAACTTGAAGATATTCCGGAAATGATCAACGGACTCGACCTGACAGAATTCCGTTACATCATCTCCCAAACAGGACTAGAGAATCTAAAAGACTCAAATAGACTCAACGAAGATGCTTTTAGACAGGGTGTTGTAGCCATAGAATACGGTTCAAACATCTGGTTTGTATCCCCACATCCGCAGGCCAAATAGGTTTCTTCATTCTTTGACACGTGGTTGATGGACATGTGTTCTCGGCATAACGTCGGATACATGTCCTTCGATGACCTTGACATCAATCCTTTCCAGCGCAAACCAGATCGAAGTTTCAACGCTTCATTGTACGAAGACGGCCACTTCGTGCTGAACATTTCTGGGACTCTGGCACTTGTATACTTTTGGGCTCACTACGTGCCCTTTGTCTGCAAGTGCAAGAGATATGCTTCTAGGCAGAAGTTGGGTCAGGTGAGAATGAAAGCTATTCCAGCACTTAGACGTCTGTGCCCGAAACCACAAAGTCTGCTATTCAGACCAGATCGCTCTGTTTTAGACCGATATCTCCAAGCGCTTCCGCCACCACATGCTCCGTCTGCTCCCCCAAACCAGATGGATCATACGATGCAGTCGGCTACGCATCCTTCGAGGGTCAATGAACCACAATTGACAACGACACAAGCTTCCAGCAACGATTCCTTTCGGCTGCCAGAATCGGGACCTCCCAATCCACTGGTTCAGCAGCCAGGCACCACAACTTTCCAACAGTTCGGATACCAAATCTCTCAATCGATGAATACAGCTCCGTATCCCGGACAGCCCATTCAGTCGATTACACCAATGCTAAGCACTGGTCCAGCTTAGACTGAGTGTTTTCACCGTGCGCCTTTTCCAGTGAGAACAGTGGTTTCTTCCCTACCCCCTACCAGCTTAGACCGCTTTCCACTAGTGGATGTCAACAGCCCACCCCTCAACCCTTTCCTGGGTTCCGCCCTCCAAAGGTACCACAGCCACCACCTGTTAATTTTAACGTGTAATTATACAAGGCACTGAGCGACCCCGTCTTGGACCCCGTACCCATATATGGGCGGTGTGAGAGGAGGTCAATTTGTGGAGGGGGGATAAGCGATAGCTCGCATAGCAGTTTTTGCTCTGATAACAGAGAACCTGCTTATTGTCGCACTCTTATCATTACGTACTCTTGGTCACACCGATGTCACACAGAATCGTGTCCCCGGTGGGGAAGTAATCCATCGAGGGCACGATGCTTCGTTGCGCTGGGCGAGACCAAGTTTTCTGCGAGACCGAGTCTGACCAAGTCCCGGGTTTTGGGTCTTCAAAATCTATGCTCTGCTCGCTAACGAATGACCCCCCGCAAAACAGACCTATCACTTCAACGAAATCAGCGCGCTTTTGTGTATTAAGGTTCGAAGTTGGCACAAAATTCGCGCATGCACAACTTGTGTGTCGAGCTTTAACATAGCGTACAGCGAGTGAGAGTAGCTCCGTTTCGACCCGGTGCTGATTTGCTAGAAAACGTCACTAGGGTTTGATTAGGAAGGCTCAGGTGTTAGGAAATAGAACACAGCTTTTGCTTTTGCTCTGGTAACACAGAGCATTCCGAGTGGCACACTCTTATCATTAAGTACTCTTGGTATTATATTATATGTTGCATGAAGCTGAACTTGAAGTTTAGCTTTTTTCTTTCTCTTTTTAGAGCTTAGAACCTTAGATAACTTAATAGACACTAACCTGAAACAACTAATAAACTGGCGCTGTCAGAGTAAAAGTCAAGCTCTTCTGCCCGCTTTGGTATGACTAGACTAATGCACCAGGATGTAAGCATAAGTGTTGTACAGAGAAAATAGAGCCAAAGTTGTGCAGATTTTAGCAGTTTAAAGTCAACTATCGGTTGCCAAAGTCCAGTCTCGGCTTCTTTGAAATACCAAAGACGCCTCATCCAACGTGGTAGATCATAGTGACCAAAACACTGACAGGTGGCTCGTGGAGGGACAGCTGTCATGGGCACATGATGAGCAAAACTGTCTCCAAATGACGACGGAATTACCTGAAAACTTCTTTCAACTTTTATGTGATCAGAAACGAAATAGTACGCTACAAAAAGCGTGCCTTTTAGTGGTTCGTAGCCTCCTGAAATGGCGGATCCAGGAGTCGGTAACAGGCGAGGGCGTGGTGGGTTGGTGGCACCGGTTTAACAAAAATCGGCACAAAATGAACTAGCTCAGTCACCGTGTTAGATGTCAGGTAATGGTTAGATGCCAGTTTACAAACACGCATCTTCATGGCCGTGCAGCCGAATAGTTAAGACTCTGGCCTTTGAATTACCTTAGTCAGAATGACGTAATATTATTTACTTCAGCAAGAAACTTAGCCTACTGCTCCGCAAGTCGGATCAATTGCTAAATTGGGCCAATGTGCTGCTTTAGGCTTAGATAGCGCACGTTAAAGAACTCTTCACTTAAAGTATTCCGCGAATTTGCCAATGGACGGTACCCTCCTGCTTTTAATATGGCTTCTTATCCCACCCCATCTACGCTAGAGGTTTTAACGTCGAAAGGCTTCTCTGTTTACTGGATGGATATCTTACTACTGGAGACGAAAGGCCAAGACAGTGTCAGATTCAGTTTCCCAACTGATAGCCTCCTTCAAGGCGACGTAACGAGAGTCATGCCGATTAATATAACAGATAGTGAGAAGCAAAGAAACGGATATAGAAGACGACAAAAGAGAGCTCGTACTTGTAAGGTAACTGACTCAGCTGCTAGAGCGAAACCAGATTTGCTTTCATATTCGCCCAAATGCGGAACATCCTCAGACGGAGAGTGATGCAAGTCCACGCTTCTGGAAACGGTGACTGACCAATTCTGAGCCTGATGATCACAACCTGCTGGTTCCTAGAACTTATTAATATACGTATAATACAAACAGAAACTCTACCTCAGAAGCCTTTAAATGTATTTATAAAAACAACATTAGCTCAGTTTCTTAAGTCAAAGGCTGCAAAATGTATGTCACAACGAATAACAGTCGAACTCATAAAATTTCAAAAACTGCGTAAAATATATACAAATTGAAAATGAAGGGCGTCTTAATAGTGCAGAAAATCGTTTGCGTGCAATTGGTTACCTAAATCAAGTTTCATATCAATAAGTGATCTGCATAAAATACACAATCAAATCTACAAGCACAACAGCAAACTAATTAGTAAAAAGTAATAAACAAGCTAACCTAACACCGATATATATATATATATATATATATATATATATATATATATATATATATATATATATATATATATATATATATATATATATATATATATATATATACCTTATCATGTATAGCAATTCCAGGCTTCTGACCAGAATCATTATTCTTATCAGACTGAATTAAATTCATGACATTTCCAACAGATTCAGAATTGTCCTTGGTGGGAAACTGATCTTCCCGTTCATTCCGATTCTGGACACAGGCGGATTCGCCGACACAAAATCCATTCAACTGCTTAGCAATCAGCTGATCACTGGACGCAGCATTTGCTGTTTCTTGAGAAAATACGACGGACCGATGTCGTTGACCGTTAACATTGTCAAATCTTGTAGTAGAGTTTGCCGCCTTTTTGGTTGGCATACCACAGTAGCGACAGAAACCAGGTGATCGTTTGCTATGACTGAGAACAGTGGTGACCCTTGGTGTAGCCACAGCCGAAGTCAAAGGTGTTGTCTGAGCTTGAAAGGTACGAAATAGCATGCCCATAACGCCACAGTTTAACAGCAGAGCTCCAATGATCAGCAGAGATCCATGAACTCCATAACCTTCCAACAAATATTGATTAACATAAGGTAAAGTCATGGATCCGAAACCACTTCCAGCTAATGTCATGCCTAGAAAGAAAATCCAGGAAACAGAAAAATAACACAACCTCAAAAGTAAATTCTTCGCTTCAGATGTTCATTCCCAGTGGTTTGTAATTGCTGAAAACATTAGGTGGTACCAATGCATTTTATCATAGTCATTGTCAATTTGTAGGCTTTAGTTCCCAACATCACACGCCGAATTCGCTGTATATATATACGCTGTATATATATATATATATACACATATATATATATATATATATATATATATATATATATATATGTATATGTCGCATGAAGATTGAAAAACCATGCACTTGCGCAAATGCATGACTATCCCATGCACTTGCTTAAGTGCATGGGTCGTTTATGCACTTGCGCAAATTCATAAACGTCCCATGCACTTAATCAAATTCATACGACGTTTTATGAATTTAAGCAAATTCATATGCACTTGCTAAAATTCATACGACGTTTTATGAATTTGCGCAAATGCATATGCACTTACTAAAATTCATAAAACGCCTTATGAAATTACTCAAATTCATTGGCACTTATACAGTAAACGGATACTTTTCTATATTTGTTCAGTTTATAAATTGGAGTCATATGTGTTAAGCTGTATTTAAAGGCTGAAATAAAGGTGATAGAAATTATCTGAAATAAAGGTGATAGGATTCTGTCCTATTCTCAAAAAATAAAATCAAAATATTGTTCTAGTTCTTTGTGTTCTTTGTGTTTTAAATTACTTTACCTTACTTTAGCTCAGCGTAAACGTACATGCATGTACGTAGTAAGTTACAACTTTAGCTTTCACAGATCTTATTCATATCCAAAAATCCATGTCCATTCAAAAAATTATAAAAAATTATTTAAGTTTGCCTTTAAATACAGCTTAACACATATGACTCCAATTTATAAACTGAACAAATATAGAAAAGTATCCGTTTACTGTATAAGTGCCAATGAATTTGAGTAATTTCATAGGGCGTTTTATGAATTTTAGTAAGTGCATATGCATTTGCGCAAATTCATAGGGGGGGGAGAGAGAGGAGGGGGGGAGGAAAAAAGGAAAAGAAATAGGGAAGAGGGAGATAGATGGGGGGGAAGTAGGAGATGGAGAAGGGATAATATAAGAAAAAAGAGGAAAGGAAAAGAGAGGGGAGAAGGGGAGGGAAATAGTAATATAGAGAGAGAGGGGAGAAGAAAATTATATAAAGGAAAAAAAGAAAGGAAAAAGAGAAAAGAAAGAAAGGAAAGGAAAAAGAATAGAAAAAGAATAAGAGAAAAAAATAAAAAAAAAAAGAGGAGGAGGAGAAAAAAGGGAAAGAAGAGAGAAATGAAGAGAAAGATGGAAAAGAAGATAGGAGAAAGAAAAAGAAGAAATGAAAGAAAAGGAAAGAGAGAGGAAAAGAAAAAGAGGTATAAATGGGGTATAGAAGAAGGAAAAGGAGAGGGGAGATAATGAATGGAAAAGAAGGGAGGGAAAAAAAAGAGAAATATAAAGGAAAATATAAGGAAATAAAATAGGAAGAGAAGGGGGGAAGAAGGGAATGAAGGGGGAAATAAGGAAAGAGAAGGGGAGAGTATAGAAAAAAGAATAAAAGGAGAAGAAAGAAATATATAAAGGGGAGAGGAAAATTGAAAAAAGAAGAAGAGAGAGGAAAAAGAGGAAGGAAAGGGAAATAGAAAGGAAGAGAAAGAAAAGGGAGAAAAAAGAAGGATAAAAGGGGAAAAAAAAAGAAAGGAATAAGGATATATAGGGGGAAGAGAAAAAGAGGAGAGAGTGGGGAAGGAAAAAAAGAGAAAAAAAAAGAGTAGAATAAGAAAAAGGAGAAAGAGTAGAGGAGAAGATAAAAATAAAAAGAGAGAAAGGAAAAGAAAAGGGATTATGAGTATAAGGAGAAGGGGATAAAGGAAATAAATAATTTATAATGGGAAGGATTGAAAACGTCGTATGAATTTTAGCAAGTGCATATGAATTTGCTTAAATTCATAAAACGTCGTATGAATTTGATTAAGTGCATGGGACGTTTATGAATTTGCGCAAGTGCATAAACGACCCATGCACTTAAGCAAGTGCATGGGATAGTCATGCATTTGCGCAAGTGCATGGTTTTTCAATCTTCATGCGACATATATATACAGCAGGTACAGCACAACCTGTAAATATCAGCTTGTTTGGAAGAACGGTTTGTGAGTATTATGTCCAATTTTATGATTTGGCCAAGTCGGCTGAATGGCAAGTTTTGGTTCTCGACCTTGTTCTATTATGCTGCAAGATATAGCCGTGTTATAATATAATTGACCCTCAATATATCCTTAGAGCCCTCCTATGTGTATCCAAAAGTCTCCTTAGCTGTCATGTAGTTTTCAAAAATTGTAGTTAGGGGGCCACTGACTCCATTCGTCGAGGGTAGCGCGAAATAAGTTTAATATATGAGTTAGAGAGCTTATGGCTGCTAGTCTACGAACAATTTTTGATATATCATTTTTAGGATCATAATAAACGTGCTGACCAAAAATGAGCCAAATCCCAGACCCAGTTCTGAGATATAGTCCTTGAAAGTTTGAAAACCCGCCAATTTAATGCCAAAACAGCGATTAGGTGAGGTCCACTTTGGGGTCATTTTTCGACCATCTCCGGTTTTTCTCATTTTCACATATTTTATTGTCCAAGTGATATATTTTACCGAGTTTATAAAATTTAAGTAGGATCTCTTATGGTTATTGAGAAAATTCACCTCAAAGCAGAGGTATGCATGTGTTAAACATAGGAAAGCGGAAAAGTGTCGATTAATTCTCCGCCAAAAAATCTCGAAACTGGTGTGAAGGTACCGAGTATCGTTACATTATAACACATTATAACACATACATCAGGTAACATTTGGTATCGTTTTAAACCTCTAAACAGATACTGTGTCACTGTGGAATTACAATTTCGAATTAGGTCTTCAAAAATTTTAATGAATTTTGGAAGTCAGCGAATTGCCGAAAATCGCTGAATCCTGTCGTTTTAACCAACAATAGGAGTCATTAGGTTGGACTGCATATTACAAAGAAATAGAGGTTCTAACTAAAAATTCTAATTCCACGGTGACACAGTATATGTAAAGGTTTCAAAGGATACCCAATGTTATTTGGAATCTCGTGCCAGGTTCGAGATTTTGTTGGCACAGAAATTAGGTTTTTTCTGCAAAATTGTAAAAATTGCTGTTTTTTAGAAAGATGGGCCCTTTACGACCAAGCTATATTGCAAAACTCCCTTTTTTGCATTACAGCATATGTATTCATGTCTTAGGATCAATTTGTAGCATGAATTATGCTGACAGCTATGGCCAGTACATCTCTAGTGCGCCAGACGGGAAAAACTCCTTTCAGGAAGGTTCTAATCGTGCTCTCCTGGCTTGAAACAGTTCGAAAATGTTTTTATTGATGGTTTTTAACTGTGCACAACAAAATAAACTCAAAACTTTAAGTTGATTTGCGTAAACTTGCTTCTGTTGGCTACAGCACCCTCATTTCCGCTGATATTCAAATTGTACTCAATGAATGGCTCGTAATTTACGGAGAACTGAACGAAACAACTCAAAATTTAAACTTGAAATGTATGACATATGTGGCTAGATTATATGTAAAAATGAGCGAAATCTAAAGCGGTCTAAAAAAATTTTCACAATGGAGCCCTCCTTAAGTCAACTTTGAGTCGTCATAATAGGCCGACTAACCATATACGATGTTTTGGATAAATTGCAGGCAAATCTGAGAAATTCTATTTTTTCAATTTTTGAGACTCAAAAATGCGGTCGAAAAATCGGAAAAAATATAGTTTTTCGGATTTGGCTGAAATTTATCCAAAACATTGTCTATGGTACGCAGTTCATGTGTATTTTCGTTCAATATTCTTTCACGTTAGTCGACCAAGACGACTCAAAGTTAACATAATAGCTGTTTTGCCTCAAACTCAAACATTTTTCAACCTTTGCGGGGGGCACATCTCCGAACTGGGTCTGGGATTTGGCCATTTTTGGCCAGCACGTTTACTAAGATCCTAAAAATGATGTCAAAAAATTACGTGTAGTCTAGCAGCAATAAGCTCTCTAACTCGAATAAACTTAGTTCGCACTGCCCTCAATGCCCTCGCGCAGTGACCCCCAAACTACAACTTTTGAAAACTACATGACAGCTAAGGAAACTGCCTTTTGCATACTCATAGGAGGGCTCATGAACATACAGAGGATCAATTATATTATAGCACGGCTTTATCTTTCAGTACAGTGGAACAAAGTTGAAAAACCAAAACTTGCCATTCAGCCGACATGGCCAAATCACAAAATATAGACCGTACTCATGAACAGCTCGTCAATACGAGCTGTTTCCAAATTTTATTGTGCCATGCAAACTAAACTTAATCAATCAACAAAATATAAAGCAATTCGATTTTTCAAGGTTGTCCCCTAACAACGACCCCATATCGGCACTACTCAAAACTCGACTCATATATATATATATATATATATATATATATATATATATATACATATATATATACACATATATATTTATAAATCAATTGATTCATACTGACTTAGCATCAGGCCAAGTGACTTAAATATGTCCCAGCTATGGCCTAGGGGCTTTCGGTAGACACTGTTACGTACCAAAGCAAATGCAACAAAGGGCTGGCAATAGCCAACAGTTCGATTTTTACCAAACGATTATTACATACATACTACGCCTTATACTAATACATGTATTTCCGTATTAGTCTAAGCAACGCTAACTAACTAACTAGTCTCACTTATGCAACGCTTATGTGACACTGAGTCTCAGCTTCAAAAATTCATTCGGGGCGTCCACTACAACGACTTTAACCCTTTCGAGAGTAAATCATTATGTATTCATAGTCCTTTGCAAGCAACGATTAATCCTGCATTGGTTTTTTTCGAGAATGTCTTGAAATTTATACTGACATTTCTACTATATACGTACCTATATTTCCCTTGACCTACCTACCTACCTACCTCATAACTGTTCGTCTACTAACCCTGACGTATATAATCTTGCCACTTGCACGCGCCAGCATTGTCATGTCAGATGTAGTGCATTGCGGTATGTGGACGCGGCGCAAGGGGCTGTGCAGCCGCTGTGTGAGCCAAGTGTATGCACTAAATTTTTTTACATACTTACTTTTTTTACGTGATTTGCTCTGGATCCCGCCCCCAAAACTTAACAAAAATATTATTACCCTGAGCGATTCCACGGTATTTCTCGAAACTGCGAGTAATCATTATTGGACCAGGCGTCACAATACAGCCAGCACCAATTCCTATAATATTATTGTATATACTTTTCGTATACGTACACTCAAGAGTACATAAAAATTCAGAGTGAGACGTCACGCTCTTAGTTATTAGGCTTGCAACATAATCTGCCTGCTATAACGGCTGACCCACCAAAATTAGAATCACTTAAAAAAATTCGCACGCTATGCTTGTACGCTGAAGCAACATACACACGCGTTTGGAGTAACTGAGTAGTTGTGTTTCCAAGCTTTAGAATGTATGTGTACTGTGTAGCGTCTAGTTTGAGGGGGAAAGCTGCCGTTATCGTGTAGATCATGTCCTAAGAGCGGAATTTGTCACACTCTTGGTTATTATGTACACTTGGTACACTGGCGTTATTTAGGGTTTTGAAAGTGGGGCGGGGGCTTCGCCATTCCCAGGGAGGAGAAAGTGTGGGCTTCCGAAAAGTGGAGGCAAGCCCAAGGTATAAATGCACCGAAATGTTTAGCAAAAACTTTAAGGTATTTTAAGGTACAAACGCAAATCGCTATTTCTAAGCTCAAAATGAGCTTATAGATGTATAAATCAGCTAAAATTGAAAACGTTTTGAAAATTTTACCTCGAAAATTTCATTTTTCGATACTTTTGGGTGACAGCCAATAAACTGGGTGGGGCTTCGGAAAGGTGGAGGGGACACTAAAAATACCAGAAGTCTAGTGGCAGCAGATCAAAAAGCAGAAAGGTTATTTTAAAACTAATAATACATATTTATAATTTTACACACGAAGTTAAAATCCTAACCATATAGTACGCCGATGGCAAGAGTAATCTGCATCAATGTATCAGCAGCCGCAGCCAACACCAAACCAGCAGAAGCCATTATTGCACCTGCAACAACTACTACTCGACAAGACAGCATGTCGGCTAAAACAGCATAAAGTGGTGCTAGGATAGTGCTGAAAGCTCCGGAAAGAGAAAACATCATCATGGCTTCAGCATTAGTAGCACCATAATATTCCATTAATTCAGCTGATGAAAGGGCAAATGATCGAATGGATCCAAAAACAAATGCTGTATTGCAAAATGTTCCAAAAGCAACCACCCAGGACCATACACCATCGCGTTGATAGAACGAAGCTGTTCCGCTCAATGTTGCCATTGATTGGCCATGGCAAGCATATAACCGTGCAAAAATTAAAGTATATATACTTCTAAAATTGAAAAGGACAGGATAAGCAATACATGATTTAGCTTATAATCTTTGCAAATATTTCAAAGTATATCGTGTTTCGAGCTGCACAACCATAGATCGAGGGAGCATATCCCCGTTTCGACCAGGTACTGATTTGCGGGGGTCACTAGGGTTTGATTTGCGGAGGGTCATTTGATTTAGCAAGCAGAGCAGTTTTTGCTCTAATAACTAAGAGCATGCTTAGGGCATGCTCTTTAAGTTATTATGTACTCTTGGTCAAAGTCTTCTAGATATATTGTGGAGGCCTGGCCGCGAAACCTCCCAGGCGTTCCGAATTTTTTAAAAATGCGAAATCTGAGATGACAAAACCTTTATGACGTTTACATTCCGAAAGTAAGTAAGAAGTACACACAAAATTGGGAAAGACAAAATACATTAAAAGCCAAGACACAGGTATAAACGTATGTGCATAAGAGTTCAAGAATGTGAGGGCGTACGTAACGTATAAGCTAAACTATAGCGTGATTAACAAATCACCCATACTTTAACAAACAATGCATCCCGTCCCGGGTCTGATAAGTCACAGATACCCAATTGCATGGTGATAGTTACACATCATATCTCGAAATTATAGCCTGTGACTTTGAGCTGCTAGGCATACGTTCAGGACGTACCTTGTAAGTGAAGGTACGCATCAGCATAAATGTAGGGTAGGGTGGGAGTGTTTGGGAGGTAGCTACAGGGAGTTTTTTCAAACCTTCCAGGGAATTTTTGGGGGGACGCCCCCGAAACAGTGTGTGTCTAAGCGAAAACTTTGGACTTTTGAAAAACGAACAATATATACTCCGTTTTGCTCCAATGTTTCGCACGGCTTCTGAACGATGACCCCCCCCCCTCCTCCCGAAGACAGGTCTCCGTTATACCAAGAGTACATAATAGATAAGAGTGTGACAGCTGACACGTTCTCTGTTATCAGCTGCAGGTACATGCTACGTTCGCTAACAGCTGACCCCCCACAAATGTGTATGCTCACTACAAAGAAATTAGAACGCTATCTTTGCGTGTTCATAAAAGCTAATTGCACATAAAAGCTCGCAACAGTCGCACATTGAACCAACTGATTAGTTGTGTTTTCGAGCTTCAGCATGCAAGCGTAGCGGCCAAATTTGTTTGAAGTGAACATACACGTTTGTGGGGGAAGTCAGCCGTTAGCGCGCAGAGCATGTACCTGCACCTGATAACAGAGAACCTGCCTGCTGTCACACTCTTATATATTATGTACTCTTGGTTATACCTATGCCCACATGCTAGAGAGAGGTCCGGGCAATAGAACCTTCCCCCCAAATGGACAGGACCCCCTAAAACATTTGGGCATAGGTATATTTGACTGTAAAACTAAAACGAATTTGAAAACGAATTATTGGCAGCATCCGCCCTTAGAAAAGGCGTATTTGGACGTTAGTTTCATCTTAGTTAGCTAGCTTTGCCAAGAAACTAAGACCATCAACCGATCCCTTCGAACTGAATTTCAAGCCTTAATGGGAATTTGAAGAACACCAACGAAGGTAAAAAACTGAACTATACGTTTATCAAAAGCATTGAAAAAGTACCCTTTGAATTGAAGACTGTGCAGCTCTAGCATTAAGCGTATGCATACACATCCAGACAAACGGAAGGGAACGAAGCTAGGCACAAGAGCTCGTCTGTGTGAGCAGGCTAGTTCATCAATGCTATAATAAGCACAACACGTTTATATGTTGCTCGCATGTCTTGGGAAGCTGTTCCATCTAGCTACGTTGCGACAATAGGCCTTTACTACACATATGCGTATATGCGTGAAAGTTGCTGCCATAGAGACAGAGGATGTATCTTTGTTAAAAGGGCTTGGTTGACAAAACGGTTAAATGTAGACGTCTGGCATTATGAAACTTGAAAATTTTAAAGGTGAAGAGGCTCCCAACCGTCCCCCCCTACCCTCTGGATCCGCCACTGCCTCCTTCGTACTTTTTGCGAACCCCCACCCCCACGTTTTTGCCAGCAACTTCTCCTATGCAGACCGACAGCGTCTGAAACGATTCGATGTCAATGATCGGAGAAGAGATCAAACTGACAAAATCATCCTCCAATCCTACACAATTCTTCGTGTCTAAAGAAAATTTATTCAACGCCATTCGTTCTGCACACAGTGAACGACATTGCGGAGGGAAAAATTGCCATTGAAAAGCTAAATCGTGACTATGCTAATGTCAGCAGAAAACAACTACGTACTTTTATTGCATTATGTGATATTTGCAAAGGGATTGTTGTGAGACCCATATTAACAAAAGAATTCAATACGAGATGTCAAGTTGGTCTCATAGATATGTGTACTAACCTCGATTCGGATTATAAATGGATTACCAGGAACATTAATGTACAATTTTGTGTGGGGCTGGAGGGGCCCAAGAGGGCTGGAGAAGTGGCGTCGCCTTAGCACTGAAAGCAGTGCTCCCAGCACTGACACTCATAGACAGCAGCATGTCGATACAGAGTGATCAATACAAGCAGAAAGAGCTGTGCTGCGCGTATGGAACCATTTGCGGCAGCGCTAATATTTGTGTTGCATGTCACAATCAATGGCACCTGCTTTGCGGAACTCAAATTGGTAAAGAAGGATATGGGCAGAGTTCAATGTTTTGGCGAAAAAGCAACAGTCAAACCGGAAAAGTGCCATTCGTGGACAGGAAGCGCAGGCGACTGAGAGATACTGTCGGAAGCAAAACACAGGTTGGAATCTGCATATTCGCTTGGTGCCCTCTTGCCAGCTATAGCAATCAATCCGGTGCCTGTACTGGTTAATGAGAGAACAAGAGCAAAAACCAAAACTTTCTCACATCTTTCACCTGAAATGCATCATGTCTATTATGTTTATGATAGAGAAGTGCACGTTTATAACAGTTTTAAGGATTTTTGGCGGTTAGCTAAATTTTGCTAAAATATGGTCATTTTTGAAAAATTTTTCTCAAATTTTGACTTAAAATTGGTTTAAAACGGTGTAAAAACGCCTAAAATGATAAAAACAAGCCTTGTGTCGACAAAAAAGCATTAAAATACAGAAAATTGTGCGTTTTTAGGCCGTTGTCTGAATTTTCTGAGGTCCGAATTTTGGTGGGGGGAGGTTGGGGGGCGTACTCCCCACCTCCGTTAACTTGGCCGCTCCAAATGTGAGAACAAACTATTATTTATCATCAAACTTGAAATGTATTAAATTTTTCTTGCAAAGTTTTTTAGTTTTGCCTAGCAATGAGCAGAATTTAAAACATCTTATCGTTTCTTCAAGGTGAAAAGAATCAAAGTTCCAAAGACCGATTTTATTATAAAATAAAAAATTCCTTCAGCCCCCTGTGCACACATTCTACGGCCACCACCGTCTCCAATTTCCGCATCCGCCAGTGGGGCCTACTCTTAATTGTTCTATTTTACATTGGTTGTTCCACCTGCAGTTGCTTATATGTTTTACTATACGCTCTTGATTATATGTTCTTCCTTAAGGGGGCGCTTGCATTACCGGGAACGGTTCTCCTGAGTTTATTTTCTCATAAAATGTTGCGACCAAACTCGCTCAAATTTCGCATGCACGTTTATTTGACGGGTACGCAGGGACAATTTTTGTAGTTTTTGTATAAATCGTATATTCCGCAGGATATTGACTTTCAAAGTTTTCGAATATTCATAAAATACTCAAAACTGCATAAATCGAAAAACTGAAAAAATTGCCCCTGCGTTATGTTCATTTACGCATTTGTGCCAAATTTGAGCTAATTTTATTCAGCCTTTAATGAGTGACAGCGTTTTAAAAATTGCAGCTTATCCCTCTTCTGTAAGTCGTAAGCCAAGCATTGGATTATTCAAATTCTACATATTGCTAGCATTTAGCACCAGCTACCTATGCTGAAAGTCTGAAATAGGTTCGTTGGAAAATAAACTCAGGAGAACCGTTCCCGGTAATGCAAGCGCCCCCTTAAGGAAGAACATATAATCAAGAGCGTATAGTAAAACATATAAGCAACTGCAGGTGGAACAACCAATGTAAAATAGAACAATTAAGAGTAGGCCCCACTGGCAGGATTGCGGAAGTGGAGACAGTGGTGGCCGTAGAATGTGTGCACAGGAGCTGAAGGAATTTTTATTTTTATAATAAAATCAGTCTTTTGGAACTTTGATTCTTTTCTACCTTAGAAGAAACGATAAGATGTTTTAAATTCTGCTCATTGCTAGGGCAAAACTTTGAAAGCTTTTTGCAAGAAAAAATTTAATACATTTCAAGTTTGATGATAAATAATAGTTTGTTCTCATTTGAGCGAATAAATTTGCTGAAATATGAAATTGCGTTTTCTAACCTCCACCAAATTCCCTTTGAAAATTCGAGACGGCAACCTAAAGGCGCGCCACAATTTTCAAAATGTTTTAATCCTTTTTGTCGACACAAAAACTTGTTTTTTATCATTTTAGGCGTTTTTCTCACCGTTTAAAACCAATTTTATAATTAGAAATTTGAGAAAAATTTCCCTCAAAAATGACCATATTTAGCAAATTTAGCTTAACCGCCAAAAATCACTCAAAACTGTTATAAGCGTGCACTTCTCTATCATAAACATAATGGGCGCGGTATTTCAGGTGAAAAGATGTGAAAAGTTGCAGTTTTACTGTATCCTCTCGATTGCCAGTACGGAGCACCGAGATGTTGCTATAGCTGGCAGAAGAAACGCAAGCAATGTGAATTCAATATGTTGCTCCGACGAGCTCTCGGTCCTTCACTCTGTCAAGTCTTTTCTCGTTTGCTCTTCTTTCGCAAAACATTGAATTCCATATCCTTCTTTACCAATTGTTCACCTGTAGTCTCGCTCCAATTGTGACATGTACAAATAAACATAAATGATTTCCCTCCTTTTCTTTGCTCTTTCTGCTATTGTCTGTATCGACATTTTCTCTATGATATTCTAACAAGAACTCACTTTTCAGTGATGCTAGGCATTTTCTCAGCTCTGAGCCCTCAGCCCACTATTATGCGATATGTTCTAGTAATCCATTTATAATCGAATCGAAGGTGTACTGTCTATGGACCAACTTGACATCTCGTATTATTCTTTTTGTTGTATAAGTCTCACAACAATCCCTTTGCAAATATCCATATATCCTAGTAAGAATGTGTTATTTTCTTGTTGTCTTCTCGTGGAGCCTTTTCAGCAGCGATTTTCATAACGTGTCGTTGCACTCTGTGCGAACGAATGGCGTTGAATAAATTTTCTTTAGACACGAAGAATTGTGTGGGATTGGAGGACCATTTTTGTCGAGTTTATTCGTCATTGACATCAGATCGTTTGGTACTGTCGGCTCTGCTGGAAATTTTGGCAAAACGTGAAGATGAGGAGGTTCGCCGAAAGCACGAAGAACGTGGCCTCCAGAGGGCAGGGGGAGACGGTTGGAAACCTCTTTCTTTGCCGAAAATTTTCAGTTTCATAATGCAGACGTCTACGACAGCCATTTTTGTCTTCGACCCTTTTAACAAGATACATCCTCCTGTCTCTATGGCAGCAACTCACATATGCCGCATATGCTGCTAGTAAAGACCTATTATTGCAGCATGTGAATCAGACAGCTTCCCAGACATGCGAGCAACATATAAACGTGTTGTACTTATTATGGCATTGATGAATAGCCTGCTCCACAGACGAGCTCTTGGCCCTTTCGCTTCGTTCCTTCCGTTTGTCTGGATGTGTATGCATACGCTTAATGCTAGAGCTGCACAGTCTTCAATTCAAAGGGTACTTTTTCAATGCTTTTGATAAACGTATAGTTCAGTTTTCTACCTTCATTGGTGTTCTGAAAATTCCCGTTATGGCTTGAAATACAGTTCGAAGGGATCGGTTGATGGTCTTAGCTTTTTTGGCAAAGCTAACTAACTAAGATAAAATTAACGTCCAAATACGCATTTTCTATGAGCGGATGCTGCCAATAATTCTTTTTCAAATTGTTTTCAGCTTTAGAGTCAAATATAGCTAGCTATGCCCAAATGTTTTAGGGGGTCATGTTCGTTGGGGGGAAGGTTCTATTGCCCGGACCTCTCTCTAGCATGTGGGCATAGGTATAACCAAGAGTACATAATATATAAGAGTGTGACAGCAGGCAGGTTCTCTGTTATCAGGTGCAGGTACATGCTCTGCGCGCTAACGGCTGACTTCCCCCACAAACGTGTATGTTCACTTCAAACAAATTTGGCCGCTACGCTTGCATGCTGAAGCTCGAAAACACAACTAATCAGTTGGTTCAATGTGCGACTGTTGCGAGCTTTTATGTGCAATTAGCTTTTATGAACACGCAAAGATAGCGTTCTAATTTCTTTGTAGTGAGCATACACATTTGTGGGGGGTCAGCTGTTAGCGAACGTAGCATGTACCTGCAGCTGATAACAGAGAACGTGTCAGCCTGTCACACTCTTATCTATTATGTACTCTTTTATAACGAAGCCGGGAGGAGGAGGGGGGTCATCGTTCAGAAGCCGTGCAAAACATTGGAGCAAAATGGAGTGTATATTTTTCGTTTGAATATAAATTTTTCAAAAGTCCAATGTTTTGGCTTAAACACACACTGTTTCGGGGCGTCTCCCCAAAAATTCCCTGGAAGCTTTGAAAAAACTCCCACCAAT
>JASAND010020568.1:0-27392 GCA_030248195.1 Trissonchulus latispiculum
CAACGTGGAATATGAAGCAACACTCACCAACACGGTAAAAAATCAACCAAAATTAGGAATATAGCCTAAAATCAAAACAAAACAAAACTGTATTTCTGCAAAAATTTATTTTTGACGTTGGACAAATAAAAATAACGTTCGAAAAATAAAAATGACGAAAATTTGATGAAAGTCCGATTTCGGAAAAAACGCTAACCCACCCACAGGACGACGGGGCCAGTTTTTGTGGGCGGTATAGTGAGTGACAAAAGTTGATCGCCTCGCCAAGGGCTTTCATTTGATACCAAACTTGATCACTTTTAATGACTTTCATTTTTACCCCCACCGGACCCCTGACCCGCAGGCCCGGGGGTCGGGGGTCACATCCACCGACCTCGACAATATGCTCATAGTTTTCAGCGACCCCGATTTACTCTATAGGTACCACGAGAGAGCCGAAAACGCCATTTTAGTGACTTTTAGGCCATTTCTAGTAAAAGTGGGACTTTCGCCCAAAACAGGTGAAAAATGCAAAGTTTGGGTTCATCTCCTGAAAGCTACAGAGCGAAATTAAAAAACCCCCCTCGTTACTTTGTGCGCATAGTCCGAAATATTCAAATAAAATAAACCAAACCGATCTAGCTGATAGCCTGTGAAAAAAATTGATTTCAACCGAAGTGCCAAAATAGCGAAAGTCCGACTTTGGGGCCTTAGCACAGAGCCAAAGTTGGTCGAGTACCAAAACGACCTTCGTTTGGTACCAACATATCATAGAAGCATTGGACCAAAATGCCCACGTCGTTCCAACACTTCGCTAGAAAATGCACTTCCAATAAGCGTTATTAACCGAGAGAAAAACCGCAAGGGAACTCTCGCCTAGTGCAAAATTCCGAAGTTCCGAATTTTAACCAAAAGTATGGTGGTATATACTAAAGTGTCAAAAAATTAGGTTTTTGAGGTCAAATTTTCAAAAATTTTCTCAATTTTTAGCTAATTTATGGACTTATAAGCTAAATTTAAGCTTAAAAACAGCGATTTTTTGCGTTTTTACCTTAAAAATGCTTATTTTTTGCTAAAAATCTCGGTAAATTTTACCTTTGGCTCGCCCCCCCCCACTTCCCCCTCCCACGGGGGGGGGGGGGGCGAAGCCCCCCCACTTTCAAAACCCTAAAAAATGCCAGCAGTATATGGGCACAGATTTTTGATTTTGAGACCCCCCCAGCCAGATTTCGACTTTTTACTTCTCCCCCCACCCAAACAGGTGGTACGCTTATGGTGTTAAGCTCTAAAACATGATTACCAACATGTTTCTAACTCCAAAATAAGGTCACTGGTCAGTATTGAGCCAGAAAGTCCATAAAACCGTTGAAGACATAATATTTCTCGCAATAATGAACACTTTAAGCCAAAAATTTGGACATTTTTGAAAAAATTTGCCCTAAAAATACCCAATTTTTGGTCAATTTTTCGCACCTTCGGGGAGTGACTACCACTAGCGTAGCCAGAAAAAAATTTCGGGAGGGGGAATGCAAAATTTTCTAGAGTGTCTGGGGGGCGGAGCCCCCCAGAAGCTGAGAAATTTTTCTATTTCGTGATCTTAGTGGAATTTTTACAGAGTATTTGTTGAAATTACAATAATTTTTAAGACGCAGTGCGTGTTCATGCACCCAAATGATGCAGAAGGTGGTCAAAGTACACCAAATAGAGTAATTGGTACTCGTTTTTAAGCGCGAAATACGTATTGTAACGGTACAATACGAAAATTTTTTGAAAAATGGGCCCTATTACACATAGCAGGAAAAAATTCCTGGGGGGCAACACAATTTCGGGGGGGGGAATTCCCCCCCATTCCCCCCCCCCCCTGGCTACGCGCCTGGTGACTACCCCCTCCCCCAGTTACGGTCGCACCCAAAAACTTTTGGGGATGGTTTGGAAAAATGGTTGGGGGGAGTAAAAAGTCCATCTCTGGCATGCTGGGTCTCAAAAATCGGAAATTTTCAAAAAACTGTACCCAAACTGAATATACTCAAATTTTTCAGCTAAAAATGGCCGTTTTTCGACGTAAAATCGGCTATTTTCGACAAAAATTAATCAAAATCCACTCGTATTGCGTTTTAAAACCTATTGTTTAGCGTTTTTAACTATATATTTCTAGCCAATTTCTTCAGAAAATTTGTGAAAAATTGCAAAAGCACATATATGTTTGCTAAAATTTTGCATTTTTTCTTTTGTTTGGACCCCATTTTAGGGGGAGGGGGCAGTGGCAGGAACTTTTTTCAGGGGGGGCGGACATCAGAAAAATTTAGGGGGGTCTGGGGGCATCGCCCACCCAGAGTTGAAAAATTTTGGACAACAACGTTTAAAATGCAAAAATAAGCGTGAATGCAGTAAAAATAGAAAAAATTTAGCGCCGCAGGCGCGAAAAGTTTTGAAAAAGTTTAAAAAGTTGCTATTTAAAGGTTTAAACGCTAAAATAAGGGTTATTTAAGCAAAAGTGAGGTAAATTTCGAGCCGAGGGCGCGAAAATTTTTGAAATTTTACGTCCGCGCTACGCGCAGAAATAAAATTTTTCCTTTACATCTGGTTTCGAGGGGGGGGAGGCGGCCGCCCCCCCCCCCCCTTATGTGCGCCCCTGGGAGGGGGGTCTGAGTCTGAGCTCGCCTTTAGGGGGAGAGTAGTCAAGGTAGGTAGGGTATGGAAGGAGGCATAGGTGTAACGGGGTTTTGGGGTGGGGGGCCCTCCCCCGAAATTTTGGGGGGGCCTTTTTAGACCCTCCCCCAAACCAGGTGAACCAGGCTACGAGAAGGCCAGACCCCCCCACCCTCCATACCCGACCTCGACTACTCACCCTCAAGCCGAACTCAGACGCCCCTCCCCCCCTTAAAATGGTGTCCAAACAAGAGAAAAAATGCTAAATTTTTGCAATTTTTCAAAAATTTTCTGAAAAAATTGACTGGAAAAAGTTAAATACGCTAAAAAATAGGCTGTAAAACGCAATACGAGTAGTTTTTGAGTAGATTTATGTCGAAAATTATAGATTTTATGTCAAAAAGGGACATTTTTAGCTGAAAAAATTTGGGTCTATACAGTTTTTTGAGAATTTCCGATTTTTTAGACCCCCCAAGCCAGATTTGGACTTTTTACTCCCCACGACCCCCCAAACCTCCCCCAAAAATTTTTCAATTTCTATGCCAAAAATCGCATTTTCAGCGCATTGCTAATGCCGAAAAACATGAAAGCATTAAGTAATTATGACATTAGACAGTGTTTTTAAATTCGAAAACTTGATTGCCAACATGTTTCTGAGTCCAGAATAAGGTCAATATTGAGTTTAGAAGTCCATAAAACCGTTAGAAACGTGTATATATTTCGCGCGATAATAAACACGTTAAGCCAAAAATTTGGACTTTTTTGAAAAATTTTGCAAAATTTATACATACCCTAAGAATACCCAATTTTTGGCCAACTGGACGGGGGGGGGGGTAGTCGCGCCAAAGGCGCGAAAATTGGGGGAAAAAGGGGCAATTTTAGGGTAAATTTTGGGCGGGGGGTGGGGGGACCTCCCCAGTGGCGGCGCCAGGGGGGGGCGGGGGCCCCTCCTTTGCGATTTGGGCCCCTCCCTTTGGGCATAGGTGTACCACCTGTTTGGGTTGGGGGGGGAGTAGAAGGTCCAAATTTGGCTCGGGGGACCCCACCAAAATCCGAAATTTGGGGGGGAGGACCATAGGTGAACCAGGCTACAGTTTGCCCCCTGTGAGACCCCCCCCACGGAGAGGCCAGACCCCCCCTCCCCCCCCTACCCGACCTCAACTACTCCCCCCCATGCCGAACTCAAACCCCCCTCCCCCCCCCCCTAAAATTGGGTCAAAACCAGATAAAAAATGCAAAATTTTTGAAAAATTTTTTTGCAATTTCTGAAAATTTTTGAAAAAAATTCGAAAAAATGGCTATAAATCACATATAAAGAGCTAAAGATGGTTATTTATGCAATTAATAGGTAATATACGCGATTATACATAAATTATATATAAAAATACCCAATTTTTGGTCAATTTTTCGCACCTTCGGGGAGTGACTACCCCCTCCCCCAGTTACGGTCGCACCCAAAAACTTTTGGGGATGGTTTGGAAAAATGGTTGGGGGGAGTAAAAAGTCCATCTCTGGCATGCTGGGTCTCAAAAATCGGAAATTTTCAAAAAACTGTACCCAAACTGAATATACTCAAATTTTTCAGCTAAAAATGGCCGTTTTTCGACGTAAAATCTGCTATTTTCGACAAAAATTAATCAAAATCCACTCGTATTGCGTTTTAAAACCTATTGTTTAGCGTTTTTAACTATATATTTCTAGCCAATTTCTTCAGAAAATTTGTGAAAAATTGCAAAAGCACATATATGTTTGCTAAAATTTTGCATTTTTTCTTTTGTTTGGACCCCATTTTAGGGGGAGGGGGCAGTGGCAGGAACTTTTTTCAGGGGGGGGCGGACATCAGAAAAATTTAGGGGGGTCTGGGGGCATCGCCCACCCAGAGTTGAAAAATTTTGGACAACAACGTTTAAAATGCAAAAATAAGCGTGAATGCAGTAAAAATAGAAAAAATTTAGCGCCGCAGGCGCGAAAAGTTTTGAAAAAGTTTAAAAAGTTGCTATTTAAAGGTTTAAACGCTAAAATAAGGGTTATTTAAGCAAAAGTGAGGTAAATTTCGAGCCGAGGGCGCGAAAATTTTTGAAATTTTACGTCCGCGCTACGCGCAGAAATAAAATTTTTCCTTTACATCTGGTTTCGAGGGGGGGGGGGGGGGCGCCCCCCCCCCGTAAGTGCGCCCCTGGGAGGGGGGTCTGAGTCTGAGCTCGCCTTTAGGGGGAGAGTAGTCAAGATAGGTAGGGTATGGAAGGAGGCATAGGTGTAACGGGGTTTTGGGGTGGGGGGGCCCCTCCCCCGAAATTTTGGGGGGGGGCCTTTTTAGACCCTCCCCCAAACCAGGTGAACCAGGCTACGAGAAGGCCAGACCCCCCCCACCCTCCATACCCGACCTCGACTACTCACCCTCAAGCCGAACTCAGACGCCCCTCCCCCCCTTAAAATGGGGTCCAAACAAGAGAAAAAATGCTAAATTTTTGCAATTTTTCAAAAATTTTCTGAAAAAATTGACTGGAAAAAGTTAAATACGCTAAAAAATAGGCTGTAAAACGCAATACGAGTAGTTTTTGAGTAGATTTATGTCGAAAATTATAGATTTTATGTCAAAAAGGGACATTTTTAGCTGAAAAAATTTGGGTCTATACAGTTTTTTGAGAATTTCCGATTTTTTAGACCCCCCAAGCCAGATTTGGACTTTTTACTCCCCACGACCCCCCAAACCTCCCCCAAAAATTTTTTCAATTTCTATGCCAAAAATCGCATTTTCAGCGCATTGCTAATGCCGAAAAACATGAAAGCATTAAGTAATTATGACATTAGACAGTGTTTTTAAATTCGAAAACTTGATTGCCAACATGTTTCTGAGTCCAGAATAAGGTCAATATTGAGTTTAGAAGTCCATAAAACCGTTATAAACGTGTATATATTTCGCGCGATAATAAACACGTTAAGCCAAAAATTTGGACTTTTTTGAAAAATTTTGCAAAATTTATACATACCCTAAGAATACCCAATTTTGGCCAACTGGACGGGGGGGGGTAGTCGCGCCAAAGGCGCGAAAATTGGGGAAAAATGGGGCATTTTTAGGGTAAATTTGGGGAGGGGGGTGGGGGGGACCTCCCCAGTGGCGGCGCCAGGGGGGGGGGGGGCGGGGGCCCCTCCTTTGCGATTTGGGCCCCTCCCTTTGGGCCTAGGTGTACCACCTGTTTGGGTTGGGGGGGGGGGGTAGAAGGTCCAAATTTGGCGCGGGGGACCCCACCAAAATCCGAAATTTGGGGGGGAGGACCATAATAGGTGAACCAGGCTACAGTTTGCCCCCTGTGAGACCCCCCCCCACGGAGAGGCCAGACCCCCCCCTCCCCCCCCTACCCGACCTCAACTACTCCCCCCCATGCCGAACTCAAACCCCCCTCCCCCCCCCCTAAAATTGGGTCAAAACCAGATATATAAAAAATGCAAAATTTTTGAAAAAATTTTTTGCAATTTCTGAAAATTTTTGAAAAAAATTCGAAAAAATGGCTATAAATCACATATAAAGAGCTAAAGATGGTTATTTATGCAATTAAAAGGTAATATATATACGCGATTATACACCACAATCTGGGCTAATTTAGGCATATTTTAGCACAAATTTGTCAATTTTCAAGCCCTATTTTCGCATACGAAAACTGTCGACAGAAGCTTTTGAGTATGTTTTATGTACTGTACATCGAAACAGGAGCATTTTTAGCCAAAAAAACTTGGGTACAGTTTAGGGGGGGGGCATAGGTGTAAGGTGGGGGGGGTTGGGGGGGGTAGCCCCCCCAAGCCTTTTTTCAACCCTCCCCCAAAACTTTTTGGGGGGGGACGTCCCCCCCCAACTGGGGGGGGGGGGGGTAGTCGCGCCGAAGGCGCGAAAAATGGCCTAAAATTGGGTGTTTTTAGGGTAAATTTTGAAAAAATTTTCAAAAATGTCCAAATTTTTGGCTTAAACTGTTTATTATTATGAGAAATACACGTTTTTAACTGTATTATGGATCTTATGACTCAATATTGTCCTTATTTTGGACTTGGAAACATGTTGGCAATCAAGTTTTTGAGTTTAAAACCACTGTCTAATGTTAAAATTACTTTATGGTTAGATGTTTTTTATCATTAGAAACGGCTGAAAATGCGATTTTTGGCATAAAAAATGAAAAAATTTTTTGGGGGAGGGTTGGGGGGGGTCCTGGGGGGGGGTTGGGGGGGGTCGCCAGAGGGGGCCCCCCCCAGAAAATGTTGGGGGGGGAGCCTCCCCCACCCCAAATCTCCGTTACACCAATGGGGGGGGGGGATCCCCCTCCCCCAAATTTCGGATTTGGGTGGGGTCCCCCGAGCCAAATTTGGACCTTCTACTCCCCCCCCCCCAACCCAAACAGGTGGTACACCTATGGGGAGGACCCCCCCTAAACTGTACCCAAGTTTTATTAGCTAAAAATGCTCCTTTTTCGATGTACATTAAACATACTCAAAAGCTTCTGTCAATAGTTTTCGTATGCGAAAATAGGGCTTTTAAATAATTTTAAAAATTAATTTAAAAATTTTTCAGCTGTTTATATGCATAATTTGAGTGTTTTTTAAGAAATTTTTAAAAAATCGGCAAATTTTTGCTACAAATCGAAAAATTTTTTGATAAAAATCAAAAAATTATTGCTAAAAACCGATAAATTTTGCTAAAATTTGAGAATTTTTTGGGAAATGAAGGTAAAATTTGGCAAAAATTTTGAATTTCCCAAAAAAAGGTTATCGGATTTTTGGGTCGGGCCCCCCCCCCTTCAAAAAATTATGGCGCCGCTACTGGACCTCCCCCCACCAAAATGACAAATTTTGGCGACCCCCCCCCCGATTTTCAGATTTTTGAAGGCCCAACACCCCCCCCCCCCCTCCCCCCTAACACACCTATACCAGCCACACCTATGATGGGGAGCATCAACCGAAACAAAACAAAGCATCTGCGCCTTACGTAAGTCTACAATATGGTGACAGCCTACGCATTAGCTAAAACTAAGCCTCAACCATCGTTACAAGAAACCTTATAAACATTGAAACAGTTCTGCAAGCGAAACTATACCAACCTTATGCACATATTCTGCAAAAACCTGTCGGTTAACTACACTGAGCGGAGCTCCTTTTAGCGCGGAAACAGCTTCGTGCAGTAATACGTCAAAACAGCAAAAATATTGAGCAAACAAGAAACAACAAATCCAGTTGGCACTAATGAAACACACTTTAGTTGATACTGATACTGGCAAACAGCACTAAACTATCACCTATCCGCTTCATCTCATTCCCCGCAGTCAAATCTACAACTTTTGCGTTCATTATGCTGTTGAAATTCAGCGAAAATGTCGCACAAAGAAACGGGCCACACCAGACGCCTGAACTAAAGCGTAGTGGGCCACATGAGACGCTTGCCTACTGCCATTGTTCAGGTTTAAACCATTTCGGTTAGAGCAAATGAAGCAACACTGGTTCATATCCTTCGGCAAATATTGACTTGCAATTAACATTGATACTGAAGAATCAGTGTCGCTCGTTTATGTGAATCCTTTTTTCTACTTTTCTCAGTATTTTTAGATCTATAATCAGTGGAGAAGCATTGGAGCGACAAGTCCATTTAGCTGTTTCCGAAACTGTTGACGATTTACTTAAGAAGGAACAGGAGGAATCTTTGGTTCTTCTTGATTATCTTGCCAACTGTGTGTACAATATTCTGTTGGGTGCCTGCTTTAGCACCAGGTAAACGCTTGAAAAAATTATTAAAAGAGTACATATAATGTAAAATAAAATAAGGTGATATACGTGAACAAAAGAAGCAACATTGTGATGGGTAAAATCTCAATCTAATTTGGTTTCAATGTTTCTAATTGGTTCTGATGAATATATTGTCAGTGCTGCTTTCGGAATTTACATAAGGTTTTCATTATGATACTCTAGTATATATTTTTTGCATTATAGGCTGTCTGTAGATGACCAGGAATTTATAACGGCTCTTGAGTTACAACAGAAATTTAGTTCGAATGTCAGTGTTGCGGCATTCGTTCAAATGATTCCAGGAATCCGAAATTGTCCATTTATTTACCAGAGAATTCCAGCCATTCGTCAAGTTATAGAATGCATGACCGCACAGAGGAAATTTGTGGCACGGAAATTCCAAGAATGCAAAACCGCTTATGATCAAGGTGTACTGCTTTTTTTTGTATTCTACATTCTTCTTCAGTGTCGGGTTAGGGTTAATTTTACAGCAACCGTAAAACTTCCATAAAACGTATTAACTTCTACTTAGTGAACAGATAATAAAAAATTGATAATAAGTCTACATAAAATAATTCATTAAAATAATTCAATCTAATTTAGACGTAATTAGTGTCGAAATAATCCATTACTATTTAACTAAATAATAAATAGACAATTTAACTAAATAAATAGAGTATTTAATATTGTAGACAATGTCACAAATATAACTGAAGCAATTCTAAGAGAGCAAGATAGGATGGAAAAAGAAGGCGAAAAGGTTCAGTTGAACGATCATGACGCTTCACTCATATTACTCGATGTATTTCAAGGTATCAAAGTAGCACTTGGTGTTAAGTGTTAAAATCAATCTTAAGGGAGGTCAAAACTAAACCTAGCAAAGGACACCACAGCTGTTGACTTATTTATTTCTCAAAAATAATTCTGGATACTCCAAATTTTATAGTTTTGTTTTTGCATAGTTTCATTAACAGCAACAGCAACTGATCTATTTTAGCTGGAATTGAAGCTACATCTACGACTTTACAGTGGTTCTTCCTAGAAATGGTTGTAGATCCTGATCTTCAGGAACGATGCTACGAACAAATCTCCAGAGTAAAGGAATGATGTCTGAATTATCCTATTGTAACGGTAGAAATAACCTAGGTGAAAACATCAAATAGTGATGAATGATTGCTCACCGATAAAAATTTGAACATATTTTGTATTTTTGAAGCAGTGCGTGTCCGTTCAATAGTTACACTTGTACTTAAGGTTATGCTTAATCCGAAACACACTCTTCTGATTTCAGGAAGTGGGGAATAACGCCGTGAAGTTATCCGATCGACCGAAACTTCCACTGTTGGAAGCTTGCATTTATGAAACTCTTCGTCACCACAGTCTTGCTATAGGCATTCCCCATGCTCCCATAAAGGATGCAGCTCCGATCGGTAGGCCGTGGTTTGGTCCGCGGTTTGCTTAGTGCCCTGTTTACACGGGCAAATTTGAGTAGTTTGCTCTGATCGCAGCAAACTGTTACTGATCTAGCAGTTTACAAGAGCAAATTTGGTGACCTCCAGTTTGCCCAAACAAGTCACAGCAAACTAAGACTCAACCAATCATATGTCTATTGCAGTCTAAAACTACAAGGCTAAAGTCATGCAAACAAAATTTGCTCCAGTTTGCCCGTGTAAACCGGGCCTAAAAGTCATGTTTATAATAATGTTAATGCAATAGTTAGGAATAATTCAGTAATGTTTGATAAGTTCAGTAACTTGCTAACCGTTTAAGGTGGTGATTCCTTTTGGGCACATATTGTTGGTTGGCGGCGTAAATCAAGATGAAATTTGACGAAACTTTCCAAAATAAGTTCTTTTAGCTTTTAACACCCTCTGCGCTATCCCGATTCAAAAATATTACCGGTCAGGGCAGTTTGTTTCTAATTTCTGAAAGTTTGGCAGCAGCTACACAGTTATGACAGTATTCATTCGAAAGATCTTATTGAGCTTCATATTTTTGCTTTTTAAAGCAACTTTATAGCTTTTCTCTACCGTGAGATAGAGCTGATTTTCTTGTTTTGGTGTCGAAAACTTGTCATTTTTGCAGAAATCAAACAATCCATCATGTCTTGAACTACGCAAGCCGTAAAATCAAGCTAAGGGCGTCGATCTGAAGGTCTCATACGGGCGAATTATCCGATGCATGATCGTCTTCCAACTACTATCCCGTAGACTGCTATCATAAAAATGTAGTTTTTGCAAAAACACGACCAATTTTTTCCAAAGATTGTGGAGCATTCACCATGCGAGCTGGAGGGCTGCTACTTAACAGATGTGTTCTGCACAAATATACCCAGGAACGTCTTTTTAGTTGCCCCGATTGCTGCTTTAGCTAAAGTAATCGCTTGACAAATTTGGAAAAAGTACAGGTTGCGCACACATTTCAGCTTTTTTCTCTATAACGAGGAGCTATTTCACAATGAATAAAAAATCGTCCCCAGTGATTTGACTGGGAGGTAGGTAGGTATCGGTCATCGGAGGTATCGGAGGTATCGAGTGATATAACGGATGTCTCGCGAAAAAATTTACTTGAGTCTACAAAAATCTGGAAAAATTATACTTCAACTAGAATCTGTTAAAAAATTTTAGCAAAACAACATTAGTTTCATGGCATGCATTAGAAAGAGAACATGTCAAGCTGCATTTTGATATAAGAATGGCTTCTTAACTCCAAGTAATGAATGAGTAATAAATAAAAATTAATAATAGGTATAAACATGTTTATGTGACCAAAGGGAATCTCCAACTTAATCAGGTTTTCGAAATCAGCGCATCACCCTTCAACTCAGGTGGAAATAACTGTGAAAATCTTAGTCGTTAAAAACTTCAATTCAACAAATGATAATATCAGTTTTAATTTACAAATTATATATTTAGTATATTTATATATAAATAGTTAAAGCTTTCAGGATCCTACGCTGTTCCTAAGAAATCTGCTCTTTTGATCAATCTTCATGGGGCACTTCATGACAGAAAGCTTTGGAAAAATCCAAATGTAATATGGTTTTAAATTTTATAGAAGATTCTATCTTGCGAAATTTTTGTAACTTTGAACAAGATTTGCCACATAAAACTTTCTAGCCACAATGTAGAGGAAACTGTTTGAGTCACAATTCTAGGATATTGAATTATTGTGTTCTAACTCATCCAACTAAAGTGTGGTCGAAGTTGAATCCGGAGACATGTCTTCGTTTGTTTAGAAATTCGATCCAGAGAACCATTTTATTGACCCAGAAACCGGGGCCGTGTCAAAACCGCTACACTGGATTCCTTTCGGCGTCGGTCGAAGAGTGTGTCTGGGAGAAACTTTGGCTAAAAACGATTTATTCTTAGTTTGTGCTGTCCTACTGCAGAACCTGAAATTTTTGAAAGTGCCGGGTTATTCCTATACACTGGAGCCAAAGGAAGGAGTTGATTTCAATATAATTCCGAGATCATATCCGGTGAAAATCGAACGAAGAAACTAGAGCATTTTGCTTTGACTAACTAGATATATAGCCTTATATTTTGATAATAAAATCAAAAAGACAAATTACGATGTTTTTATTCCTGCTGGAGCAGGAATGTATAAAAAAGAAATTAGTATGTTCATTGTAGGGTGAGTCACTTCTCTATTCAGAAACCCTATCTTCAACATAGGGCTAACTTAGGGCCGGGTTTTTTTGTGTGAGATTATGCAAATTAGGTTTTGCAACCACTATTTAAGGAGTCGTACAGACTGCCTTCGCGCAGTCTTCGGCTGTCAGCAACCTGAACGGTTGCATGTTTTTGAACACCAGTGTGGCTTGGGAGCTACACAGAGGTGTAATGGGTAGTTACGTAAGTTTGCACCTGGCTTGACTTTGGCTCACCATTCGCCAAGGCGATGTGGGGCTTAGGCCTACAATCGCCAAATTTTAGCAGCTGAAGTTCAGCGAAGGAGGTTGAAATTGAAAATAGGAATAACAAAAACAAGAACTATGTTACAGATGGGTACTAAACTGGAAAATTAGAATAAGACGTTTTGTTCAAGATGCCAGTGTTAGTATACTACACTTTGAAAGTGGTCACTTTCGTGAGGGGTCTATGCTCAAGCCGTAACTAAATAGAGTTCACTGAAGTGATCGATTAACGAGGGGATTAGGTGATTGTAAGTCATACATATATGGAATATTATGAAGAGCAATTGTAATAATTCTAATTCGAAAACTACGTAAGCGAAATCGAAAGCAATCAGCAAGTGATTTCGCTTGCAACTTAACTTAACTCTAGCTTAATTCATTTGTTGTCGATTAATAACAGGTCCGCAAAGGAATATTGCCCCTTTTGGGGCCTACTTGTTAACTATGGAGTCATTTTGTATTAAAACTGTCGCCCGCTATTGACATAAAACTGTGCTGAATAAACCGCTGAATAAAGACTTCACTGTATGTCATAAGTCATACCGTCATAACGTATAACGTTATGAAGTAGTCAACATTATGCAACAATTCTCTTTGTTTACTGAATCTGAATCTGAATCTGAATCTGAATCTGAATCTGAAAGGAGATTTCAATCCCACCAGGTTTAGACTTTAGTTTAGGTTTAGGTTTAGTTTAGGCTTAGTTCAGTCAAACCTGGAACCGTAACTTAAACTGAATGAATTTTGGATCGCCGACTCAAATTGAAATTATTTTGGGCTGCCGGCTGTAACTGGAACTGAGTCTCTGAACAGTACTATTTGTACACTGTCAAGTCAACTTACATTGAAATAAGTTTTCACTGCTAAACACTAAAATTGGATAACCATTTGGTGCGTATCGCACCAGTCGCAGTCTGCCATCAAGCAAAAAGCGGCAACATTTCTTTGAAGCCGTATTCGGAAATTTGACGCTTGTCAGACTAAGGCTAAGAAATAACGAGCTTGACAGACTAACGTCTGGGAACAAAGCGAGGAGATTGAGGTGTGCAGTTAAAAAAATTCTGCTGAACCGACCGGCCCGGGCTCGGCCCGTTCCCGGAGCCCCGATTCAAGCCCCGGTAGGCCCGGTAAGCCAGGTGTAGGCCCGGTCGGCCCAGTGAAGGCCCGGCATACAAAAAAGAGTGCCAAACAATAGATAGTGCTGTTTATTACACCGTAGACAACTCGTGGAAGCTTAAATTGGACTTTCTGAAGAAATTATGGAAAAAATTAGAAATATGTATAGCAAAAATTTGACCGGGCATTGCCGGGCCTCCAAGGCCCGCCAGGCCCAGTATACCCGGCTCGGGCCGGCTCTTCGCTGCTGACCGGGCCCGGGCCCGAGCCGGGCCTACCGCTCCAAAAACTGGGCCCGGGCCCGGGCCGGCCCGGTGCATGCCCGGTGTAGGCCCGACCCGGGGCCCGAGGGCGATTCAAGGCCCGGGCACAACTCTAAGTAGAGCATATAAATCTGGGCTCACCTTTATGATAAATGCTACTCAATACTCATGATATCTTGAAACTGTTCTGCAACTGTTCCCTCTTGGTTGCTTCTGGTCAACAGAAAACTTTTCGCTTGACACAGTAACAGACAATCCTGGAGAGTAGAACCCCTAGAATAAGAGTTATAAATTTGTGCCCAAAATTACTTGCATAGTTCTGGATCAAATCTCTGAAAAAATCAAGAACCACCCAAGAACCCCTAGAACCCCAACAGGGATTTAAGCTTGATAGTTGCGCATCAAATCTCTCACAAAAGCTAACAACTCTAAGCATAGGTACAAAAAATTTTCAGGGGGGGGGCGGGTTTGACCGAGGACTTTTGAGGGGGGGGGGGGTAAAATTTCCTATTTTTGCGTAGTAACTACATGCACACTGCGTATTATACTGCAAGTTGTCATATTAATTCAAGTCTTCTTTGGTTCATGTTTTCGACTTGTTACAACTGAACAACGAAACCCTAAAACCCAAAC
The DNA here is from genome assembly GCA_030248195.1 of Trissonchulus latispiculum. Taxonomy (NCBI): domain Eukaryota; kingdom Metazoa; phylum Nematoda; class Enoplea; order Enoplida; family Ironidae; genus Trissonchulus; species Trissonchulus latispiculum. The sequence goes on from JASAND010020568.1 coordinate 14,323, forward strand.
GGGGGGTGTGGGGGGCAGAGCCCTCCAGAAGTTGTGAAAATTTTTAAATTTCGCCATTAAACGCTATTGAAACATTTAATTCTTTACAATGATATATCAATATTGTCTAACAACATCTTGTACCATTATTTGCTATTTTCTACGTTTACTGTCTTGTCTGAAAACTCAAACTATTAAGATGCTCCCATTAAGAACTGCGTATTCTAATCATATCAACCAATTATGTCAAGGCTGATGATGTTGGGAATAACGCAGATATATAACAAATGAAAGAACAAACGAAACTAAGATTGTCACTACAGCACCTCCGACCCGAAAAATTCGGGCCCGAGGTGGGGATCGAACCCACAACCTTCGGTTAACTAGACCGAAAACTGCTAAGTAACTATTTGCACAGACATTTGCTAGCATGCTTAATGAAAAATAATAATTTTGATAATCTAAATATATAGAAAAAATTCGCGCCGGCGGCGCGAAAATTTTTTAATGGTATAGAAAATGCATCAATGTTGCGCTAATTTGAAACATTAATGTACAATTTGTGCATGTTTCTAATAAAGCCTAACGCGCGCGCCCGCAAAATGTTTCTTTTGCCCAATTTTATTAGGGAGGCAAAGCCATTATTTCGGGGAGGGCGGCCTCCCCACCCACCATATCTACGCTAGTGACTCTAAGAACCCTCAACAAAAACTTAAATTTAAAGTCTGACCAAAAAATGTAGGGAGCGAAATTGTTTTGTTTATACTGAATTACCGGTACATTTTTGCTACAGCAATGTATATATATATATATATATATATATATATTCTGAACCGTCATGGCACGAACTGTCTCTTGGTTGAATAAAGTTTTGAAAAAATTATAATTCATGAAATGAAGCCGATTTTTTAAGTTTTGAAAGATCTGTAGATGCCAGGAACTAGCCGTTTGGTGGAAATTTAGCCCATGTCTCAAACACATTGAATACCAAATATAAGGTAATTTCGTCAAGAATTGCGATAGTTATTCAATTTTTGCCATTTTCAGAATCCTTTGATCTTTGCCGCTTTTCCAACTTTGACTGGCTATTACTCGCGACTCACTTAATGGAAATATTTTTTAATTGGATTTCCAGGACTGTTTACGTGTCAGCTTTCATGTGATTTATGTGGTTTTTCAAATTTTGAAAATCGAATTTTTTCAAAAAATACCACTTTTTGACCCAAAATTTCGGCAATGCGAATCCAACAAATGCGAGTAAAAGTAGCATAATCATAAAGCTTAATTTTAGCTGAATCTATCGATTTAAAGTTTCCGGGCTACGACTTATATTTGTCCCGCAATGAATTTTTAAACAATTTCCTTATTTCAGCAAGATTAGTGACAAGTAGTTGTGCTATGTCGCATTGATTTAGCCAAGCCACCAAACTAGCCAAAAACCAGCTAAAAAGCGAAACCATCTCTGAAAAAGTTAAAAACCACAGAAAACCGAGAACCCCGATAAAATAAAAGCTTCGGAAGGAAGAAATATATAATAGTGCATCAAAATCCAGCAAACATATCTCGATAAAGGCCATTAGGCATACTGTTATGTTTCTTCCCTCTTTCTCCTCTTGAAATCTTTATGAAGGGGTTTGATAATGCTTTGCATTAACATTGCTTTACATTGCTTTACATTTTCGGATATGAATAGAGGCGTTGATCTGCTTTGGGTAGGTATGCCGGTCGGTATTGAGGATTCCAGCAAGGCCTTAAAGACTAAAGATTAAACATTAAAGGCTGGTAACGATGTACGTTCATCTATAACATCCTACATAATACATTCATGACAAAGTTTCAGCTTCAATGGGGGAGTACATTGGCATTGGAGGGGTTAGCGTTTGAATTGTATTCGATTGATCAGCACTTGATCCTTTCATTCTGTTTTACAGTTGGAGCACAAACACGCCGGGTTCCAGGATCGTTTGCGATTTCCAGTACTGAGGATGAGACGAAAAACCCAGCGTTTTAATCAATCAGAATTAAGAATATTTAAATCTAGACAATCTGAAGTTTGCCGAGAAACTGGTTTATTATTGAAATTTGTCACAATGGCTTGCAAAAAGCAAAACTTGTTTCAGTTATCGCTGTTGTAAAAGCTGATGCAGTGTTTTCAAATTTTTCATTCATGTATCTATATATACATGGATCAGCTGCACAGCAATAAGCGATTCATTTTGCATTTGGCCTCCTTTTGCATTTTGCAGACTCCTTCAGGGTTTTCTTAATTGAGAGGCTTATCACACTTAATTTTACCCTCTATCTATGTCTTGCTTCTTGTTTTCACTTCTTTCTTTGCGCCCATGCTCAGCGTCTTCAAATTTAGCTCGACAGCAAGACACTGTAATACCAAGAGTATATAGTGAGGAAGAATGGGAAATGGAAGTTGGCTCTCCTAATGGAAACGGGCTGCGAGGTGCTCGGCACATTAAAGCCCGGTTCATACTTCGTGTGCTTTGTGCTTTGTCCTTTTGTGCTTTTGCGCTTTGTGCTTTGTGCTTTCCGGTGCATACTTTTTGGAAAAGCACAGTGCTTTGTGCTTTGTGCTTTTCTAATTCATATGGGTATGTCACGTTAAACTCCGCGGGAAGTGCAGAAGGTTTCGTGAAAGTTGGACAAAAAGTCTCGAAACCTTGTGATTTATGTCGATATATGTCTCGAAAGCTTGTTGGACTATGGAAACTTTGTCTCGAAATCTCTTCAAACTTTCTCGAAAGTTTCGCAAATTGTCACGAAACCGCATAGTTTTTGACATTTGTCACGAAAGTTGTCGAACGTTTCCAGAAAGTTTGTCAAATTGTCTCGAAAGTTTCGAAAGATGTCTCGAAAGCATTATATACTTTATAGAAAGATACGAAGATTGTCTCGAAAGTTTCACACATTGTCTCGAAAGTGAAAAACTTTCGAGACGATATTAATGTTTCAAGAAAGTTTAAGTGCTTTCGAGACATTTACAGACTTTCGAGACATTTTGCAGACGTTGAACGTATTAATAAAAGGATGAGCTTATGCTTAAAAATGGCTTAGGCTTAGAAGCCCAACATGATTGCCTATGTGCGTCTGCCTTAGTATCGCCGGAGAGTACGTACTGTAAGCTGTGTGAATGTGCTGAACGGTTTTATCCAGAGTCCACGATTTTCTCCTATATATTAGAAGACGAATAAGCTACTAGAGGGCTCCTCTTCTTGGCATTTCGTAACGGTGCTCCGACCACAATACGCGAATGTTCCCCCGTTTGGGGGGTCGACAGGTATATCCCCCCTCCGTTTGGTGGGGCGGTAGCCAAAAGTGGTCCCCGTTTGGTGGGGGTAGCCAAAAGTGGTCCCCGTTTGGGGGGGGGGGTCGCTGGAACAGGTCTCCGTTTGGGGGGGGGGGTCGCTGCAGCAGGCAAAGTTTTGCTCATTCTGATTGGCTGGTGGCCTCCCCCCCCCCAAATGGAGCCACTTGTTGGGCCCCCCCCCCCCAAACGGGGATGCTTTCAGCGACCCCCCCTCCCAAACGTGGACCCATTTTCGAATAGAACAAAAACTACCGTTATCCTCTGCTCTACCCCCCAAACGGAGGGGGTTTCTGCAATCTGCTTGGCAGTTGGCTACCCCCCCCACCAAACAGGGACCTCTTTTTGGCTACCCCCCCACCAAACGGAGGGGGTATGCGATGTCGATTTGGTCGACCTCCCCCCAAACGGGGATCGCTTATTGTGGGCGGAGCAGCCGTTATGCAATGCAATGAAAAGAAGCCCTCTAGTAGCTTACTTTTCTTCTTAATAATAGTGCAATTATGCACTCTTGGTTTTATGTAGTTCCGCGGACCGTGGGTCGTGTTGTAAGTTACAGAACTGAGGTCAAACTATTTTTAGTGTAAATTGTGATTATAGACATCAACTTTTAACCATGACATTGTAATTGCATAATTGTTGCTTGCCCCATTCAGTTTGAAGGCATTTGAAAGGTATGCGCCTCGCACAAAGTTCTTCTCCTTCAGAATGGTTTGAGAATTAGTGAATTGATAGCTCCGTTTTGACAACAAACATTGTACTTTAAGAGCCTGCCAAAATTAAAGAGAGGCTGGTGGTGAGTCAGCACATTTAAGTTTTTAATGCTCTGCTCATAATTAGAAATTGCTTTAAACTTAAGAATTTCCGTCGTACAACAATATTTTCGCAGCGTAAAATAAATTCTCATTTTCGCTTCAACAAGGTCTTTGCATCCAGACTTTCAAAGACGGTCCCTCCTTCTTTATCTCTTCACTTAGTGTTAAGTTATTACTGGTCTTGTGGTAGCAGTTCCTTTGGCTAGTTACTCAAATGAAAGAGCGAACAAAACCTTTGACATCTATCCAGAATGTCTGAGTCGCAGACAAACGTATTAAATTAAAACAGCATAGCCATGTCTCTCTTATTCACACTCGCAAAAATTACTCTTCTTAAGTATCTTCCTTGCTGCTTCAGATTAACAGCTGTCTCTTTGTCTACTTATTCCTGCCGTTATCAGAGGTCAGAGGTCAAAGGGCCAAATCTTCTAGTATAGTGTGAATGAATGCTAAAAGCGAATGAAACTGAAAAGGTTTGTCAAAATTAGCCAATAAAATTGAGGCTGTGCTACCTGCAAAAAGATTTTCCTGTTAACATTTTTAAACTTGGACTTAACAAGCAAGATTGTTTGCAAAAGGTTAATTGTTGACTGTTGCATTTTAGGAAATTGTAGGCCTGCTGCGCAGCGAAGCTAAATTAAGAGTGTTTTCATCATCTTCACATATACCGCCATGTCATTCGAAATCAAACTGTGGTGAATTTATTGCAATTCAAATTCAGTTGCAATTGCAAAACATTTCCACTTTAGAATTCCGCTTGCAAAACTTTACGTGAGCTACCCACAATTCAATGCTTACATAAACAATGCAATGCTAAAGAACTAAGAACTAAGCTAGGGAACTACTGAGTTCAACTGATCTTTATGATCAGCTGATCATTCTTTTGAAACTGATTTCAACTGAAGTCAAACCTGTTAACTAAATGCTGACGAGATACACTTCTGTAAACTGGTTTCCAATTTTAAGACAGCCTTCTATGTACACAAGAAAATCGTTTACATCAGAAAATTCATATGTTAAAGATACCCAGCCTATCTTTAACTGTGTCTTACACGCTTTCATGCGTTTACTATAATTCAGTGTGCGGGGTCTGCAAAAGTTATCCCCGGAGCAACTTTAAGAGACCTGCTGCGCTGAGGCGCAGCAGGAAACAGTGTTCATGACAATGATGCAGAGTAATATGCGCATCAATTAAATAGTCTGACAGGCAGTCGTTCATACGTCATTCTTTATTTGTGAACTGTCGTCACACTGTACACTAGAGATGAAACCGAGTCAGGAGCTCTGATCCGGAATTTTTGGTTGGGGAAGTTTTTTGCTATTAAAGCATATTTTTATAATTATTACCAGTTTTTACTACTTGAAAACGTCAATAAAATTGCTCAAAAACTAGCAGGAGTAAATATATACTTAATTCAATCGTCCAGTTTTTTAAGTGCTTGTCGCTGTAGTGTCCTCATAATTTTTGTAATTTTTCACCCAGAAATACGGCGAACTTGTTCCAGAATGTTAAAAAACATGAAAATAAGTTATTCTGTAAATTGTAGTGTAAGTTGTACTTATCGTGAACATAGTTATTCAGTAGGTTTTAGCTACTTTCCTGGGATCTTTTCAGGACAACCCCTCCCTCCAGGCTCAGATTCCGCAAAACTTGACCAAATTAACTGAAATTTAGCATAGGTATATATGTTTTTGACCACGCTGAGTTCAAATGTCGCAAATTTTTGATTTCGCGAAATTAGATTTTTTCATTTTGTAAGGGGGGACCAAAGGGAACCGAAAAATTTTTTGTCGTCGATTTTGCTGAAAAGTTGTTTATAGGAGTTTTCGGGGTTCATAGAACACGAATCTGCAGTTCGTTTTACGATTAAGCTTTTCGTTAGCCCAGTATATATGCTTACATCTTAAGCTCAAATCTTTAGCTTATACTGAGCTAACGAAATGCTGAATCGTAAAACGGACTTCAGATTCGTGTTCTAGGACCCCCGAAAACCCCAATATACAACTTTTCAGCGTGATCTAAGACAAAAAGTCCCTCCTTACCAATCGAAAACATCTAGTTTCGCGAAATCGAAAAATTTTGCGATATTTGAACTCAGCGTGGTCGAAAACATACCCATTCCAAATTTCAGCTCATTTGGTCAAGTTTTGCGGAATTTTTGCCTGGGGGGGTAACTGTAACTGTAAGTGAATGATACCCGAAAGGAACCAGCACCTTAAAATTCGATTAGCTGTTGCGGAATATTTGAGATGCACATAAAGACAGAAATGAATGTGAAATTTCTTGAAATTTATTAAATTAAACTCAGTCAACCTCCAGGAACACTTTGGATTAAATGTTTTGCTTTCAGCTGACTCTAAAAAATAGTAACGTTGTGTGATGAAGATAGGGGAGGCTGCTGAAAATCACAACAGCACATGGTCGCTGAAACAATGAATGAAACCTAGATGTATCACTACAGAACGTCTGACCCAAAAAATTCGGGCCTGAGGTGGGGATCCATAACCTAACCTCTGGCGATCTATGCCAACAATTCCCCTTGCAAATTTTCTCCCTGTGTTTATTTTCCCGGGGAGGAAGTTTTGCACCAATGCAAGTAATAATGCAGATTTCAGTTTTTGGGTCATAATTGTAGCAACTAATTATGCTTTGAACATGGAATATGATCAGTGTGGATCAATATAATTATTTATCATAATAGTTCGACTGAGATTCAAAATTAAATCGTAATATATAATGAATAAAATTTCTTGAAAATCAAAAATTTTGTTTGATTAATCATAATGTAATTGCTTATCTAGCATTTGATAAACCTTAACAAAGAAAAAATTCTTAAGGTGGTGATTCCCTTTGGTCACATCAACTTTGAACCATTATTACTCATTCACTGCTTGGACTTAAGAAAGGCATTTATATATACATAAATCAAAATGCAGCTTGACATTTTTTCTTTTTAATCATACTATGAAATTAATGTTGCTCTTCTAAAAATTTTTTTAACACATTTTAGAAGAAGTATAATTTTCCAGATTTGTTGCAGACTCCAGTAAAATTTTCGCGAGATATCCGTTACATCATATGAGACCTCTATGAAGTAGCCGGGGCGGTTTTTTTCGTTATTATGAAATAATGGAGAAATAAATCGTTATGGAGAAATAGCTGAAATGTGTGCGCTACCTGGATTTTACCTACTTTTGTCAAATCTGGCAAGCGACCACTTTAGTTAGAAAGTAGCTGTCGGAGCAAATAAAAAACGTTCCTGGGTATATTTGTGCATAACACATATGTTAAGTAGTAGCCTTCCAGCTTGCATGGTGACTACTCCACAATCTTTGATAAGAAATTGGGTCGAGTTTTTGTAAAACTACATTTTTTATGATAGCAGCCTACGGGATAACAATTGGAGAATGATCATGTGTCGGATAATGTGTGATCATGTGTCGCACCTGTGAGACCTTCAAATCGACACCCTTGGTTTGATCTTGCAGCTTGCATAGCTCAAGAAATAATGGATTATTTGATTACTTGTGTTCTATTGTTTATGTTAACCATTTTATGAAAATCCTCCGCTTGGAGGATCGCTTATGAAAAGCTGTCATTCGCTCAGGATGACGGCACCTTATGGCAAACCCTGCGTTTACGTTAGGGTAGAATCACTGATCTTTCACTGAGTACAGCTTAATTTATCACTGCTTTTGTTGTGTCTATTGTATCAATGTATATACGTATTTATGCACAAATTGTATGCGTGCTTCTAACATCACGTATGTCTGGAGTTGGTCGCCAGGGGACGAAACGACTTTTTATCTAAAAATGGGTGGTTAATTTAATCACTAAAATAGCCTAAATAGATTGTAAGCCCCTGATGAGTCCCGCAATCAGGTCAGTCGGGCATAACAAGGCAGTCCTTATATGAAAATAATGCACTTATATATGTAATCTGGCACAATGCTCTTGCACTTCTTATTTCTATACCACAACAGTCTACAATTTTATTGGCTTAATTTTATTAATATAGTCCACATTAATCTTTGTTTTGTTTTGTAGTTCTTTAATTGTGCTATTTTGGGCAGAACTTAAAAATATGCTGTTTCGTGAATTTTTACATTTCGAGACTTCTGGTGTTTCGAGACTTGACATTTCGAGACTTGCGGTATTTCGAGAATAAAATAGTGTTTCGAGACATTCCATATACATATTTCGAGTTATCTCGAAATAGTTTTGCAGAATCTCGAAACATGTTCCAAATGTCTCGAAATATTTTTCAATGTCTCGAAATATGTTGTTAAAGTCTCAAAATATTTATAAAAATTCTCGAAACTTTTATGAAATGTCTCGAAATAGTATTAGTAAAGTCTCGAAAAAATTTTCAAATGTCTCGAAATCCTTACAAATAATCTCGAAAGCTGAAAATTTATTTCACAAGTTGTCTCGAAACCTGCACAAGTGTCTCGAAATATTTCGAGACAAATCACCAACTTTCACGAAACCTTCTGCACTTCCCGCGGAGTTTAACGTGACATACCCATTACACATGTCTAGTATTACATCGTATTAGGACAGCAAGACCATAGTCTAAGACATAAGCATTTGCTGGCTTCGAAGTCCGCACCACCAAATCCCATGTCCGCACCATCGTTTCGGTACCTGCCTTGAGCTGATGCCTACAGCAAAGAGTGGTAATACATTTGCCTCCCACTAATTGTACCGCTTACACATGTCTAGTATTCTATCATATTAGGACAGCAAGACCTTAGTCTAAGACATAAGCATTTGCTGGCTTCGAAGTCCGCACCACCAAATCCCATGTCCGCACCACCGTTTCGGTACCTGCCTTGAGCTGTTCCCTACAGCAAAGCGAGGAAACGCATTCGGCTCCCCTTTATTGTACCGCTTACACACGTCTAGTAATACACTATATTAGGCCAGCAAGGCCTCAGACTAAGTCAAGTTTTACCTGGCTTCGAAGTCCGCACCACCAAATCCCATGTCCGCATCATCGTTTCGGACCTGCCTTGAGCTGTTGCCTACAGCAAAGCGAGGAACCGCATTCGGCTCCCATTTATTGTACCGCTTACACACGCCTAGTAATACATCATATTAGGACAGCAAGACCATAGTCTAAGACATAAGCATTTGCTGGCTTCGAAGTCCGCACCACCAAATCCCATGTCCGCACCACCGTTTCGGTACCTGCCTTGAGCTGTTCCCTACAGCAAAACGAGGAAACGCATTCGGCTCCCACTCATTGTACCGCTTACACATGTCTAGTATTACATCGTATTAGGACAGCAAGACCATAGTCTAAGACATAAGCATTTGCTGGCTTCGAAGTCCGCACCACCAAATCCCATGTCCGCACCATCGTTTCGGTACCTGCCTTGAGCTGATGCCTACAGCAAAGAGTGGTAATACATTTGCCTCCCACTAATTGTACCGCTTACACATGTCTAGTATTCTATCATATTAGGACAGCAAGACCTTAGTCTAAGACATAAGCATTTGCTGGCTTCGAAGTCCGCACCACCAAATCCCATGTCCGCACCACCGTTTCGGTACCTGCCTTCAGCTGTTCCCTACAGCAAAGCGAGGAAACGCATTCGGCTCCCATTTATTGTACCGCTTACACACGTCTAGTAATACATTATATTAGGCCAGCAAGGCCTCAGACTAAGTCAAGTTTTACCTGGCTTCGAAGTCCGCACCACCAAATCCCATGTCCGCATCATCGTTTCGGTACCTGCCTTGAGCTGTTGCCTACAGCATAGCGAGGAAACGCATTCGGCTCCCATTTATTGTACCGCTTACACACGCCTAGTAATACATCATATTAGGACAGCAAGACCATAGTCTAAGACATAAGCATTTGCTGGCTTCGAAGTCCGCACCACCAAATCCCATGTCCGCACCATCGTTTCGTTACCTGCCTTGAGCTGTTGCCTACAGCAAAGAGTGGTAATACATTTGCCTCCCACTAATTGTACCGCTTACACACGTCTAGTAATACATCATATTAGGCCAGCAAGGCCTCAGACTAAGTCATAAGTTTTACCTGGCTTCGAAGTCCGCACCACTAAATCCCATGTCCGCACCATCGTTTCGTTCCCTGCCTTGAGCTGTTGCCTACAGCAAAGAGTGGTAATACATTTGCCTCCCACTAATTGTACCGCTTACACATGTCTAGTATTCTATCATATTAGGACAGCAAGCCCTTAGTCTAAGACATAAGCATTTGCTGGCTTCGAAGTCCGCACCACCAAATCCCATGTCCGCACCACCGTTTCGGTACCTGCCTTGAGCTGTTCCCTACAGCAAAACGAGGAAACGCATTCGGCTCCCACTCATTGTACCGCTTACACATGTCTAGTATTACATCGTATTAGGACAGCAAGACCATAGTCTAAGACATAAGCATTTGCTGGCTTCGAAGTCCGCACCACCAAATCCCATGTCCGCACCATCGTTTCGGTACCTGCCTTGAGCTGATACCTACAGCAAAGAGTGGTAATACATTTGCCTCCCACTAATTGTACCGCTTACACATGTCTAGTATTCTATCATATTAGGACAGCAAGACCTTAGTCTAAGACATAAGCATTTGCTGGCTTCGAAGTCCACACCACCGCTTGCACATGTCTAGTATTACATCATATTAGGCCAGCAAGACCATAGTCTAAGACATAAGCGTTTGCTGGCTTCGAAGTCCGCACCACCATATCCCATGTCCGCACCATCGTTTCGGTACCTGCCTTGAGCTGTTCCCTACAGCAAAGAGTGGTAAAACAGTTGCCTCCGATTTATTGAAGCGCTTACACACGCCTAGTAATACATCATATTAGGACAGCAAGCCCTTAGTCTAAGACATAAGCATTTGCTGGCTTCGAAGTCCGCACCACCAAATCCCATGTCCGCACCACCGTTTCGGTACCTGCCTTGAGCTGTTCCCTACAGCAAAACGAGGAAACGCATTCGGCTCCCACTCATTGTACCGCTTACACATGTCTAGTATTACATCGTATTAGGACAGCAAGACCATAGTCTAAGACATAAGCATTTGCTGGCTTCGAAGTCCGCACCACCAAATCCCATGTCCGCACCATCGTTTCGGTACCTGCCTTGAGCTGATACCTACAGCAAAGAGTGGTAATACATTTGCCTCCCACTAATTGTACCGCTTACACATGTCTAGTATTCCATCATATTAGGACAGCAAGACCTTAGTCTAAGACATAAGCATTTGCTGGCTTCGAAGTCCGCACCACCGCTTGCACATGTCTAGTATTACATCATATTAGGCCAGCAAGACCATAGTCTAAGACATAAGCGTTTGCTGGCTTCGAAGTCCGCACCACCATATCCCATGTCCGCACCATCGTTTCGGTACCTGCCTTGAGCTGTTCCCTACAGCAAAGAGTGGTAATACAGTTGCCTCCGATTTATTGAAGCGCTTACACACGCCTAGTAATACATCATATTAGGACAGCAAGACCATAGTCTAAGACATAAGCATTTGCTGGCTTCGAAGTCCGCACCACCAAATCCCATGTCCGCACCATCGTTTCGTTACCTGCCTTGAGCTGTTGCCTACAGCAAAGAGTGGTAATACATTTGCCTCCCACTAATTGTACCGCTTACACACGTCTAGTAATACATCATATTAGGCCAGCAAGGCCTCAGACTAAGTCATAAGTTTTACCTGGCTTCGAAGTCCGCACCACTAAATCCCATGTCCGCACCATCGTTTCGTTCCCTGCCTTGAGCTGTTGCCTACAGCAAAGAGTGGTAATACATTTGCCTCCCACTAATTGTACCGCTTACACATGTCTAGTATTCTATCATATTAGGACAGCAAGACCTTAGTCTAAGACATAAGCATTTGCTGGCTTCGAAGTCCGCACCACCAAATCCCATGTCCGCACCATCGTTTCGGTACCTGCCTTGAGCTGATGCCTACAGCAAAGAGTGGTAATACATTTGCCTCCCACTAATTGTACCGCTTACACATGTCTAGTATTCTATCATATTAGGACAGCATGACCTTAGTCTAAGACATAAGCATTTGCTGGCTTCGAAGTCCGCACCACTAAATCCCATGTCCGCACCACCGTTTCGGTACCTGCCTTCAGCTGTTCCCTACAGCAAAGCGAGGAAACGCATTCGGCTCCCACTTATTGTACCGCTTACACACGTCTAGTAATACATTATATTAGGCCAGCAAGGCCTCAGACTAAGTCAAGTTTTACCTGGCTTCGAAGTCCGCACCACCAAATCCCATGTCCGCACCATCGTTTCGTTACCTGCCTTGAGCTGTTGCCTACAGCAAAGAGTGGTAATACATTTGCCTCCCACTAATTGTACCGCTTACACACGTCTAGTAATACATCATATTAGGCCAGCAAGGCCTCAGACTAAGTCATAAGTTTTACCTGGCTTCGAAGTCCGCACCACTAAATCCCATGTCCGCACCATCGTTTCGTTCCCTGCCTTGAGCTGTTGCCTACAGCAAAGAGTGGTAATACATTTGCCTCCCACTAATTGTACCGCTTACACATGTCTAGTATTCTATCATATTAGGACAGCAAGCCCTTTGTCTAAGACATAAGCATTTGCTGGCTTCGAAGTCCGCACCACCAAATCCCATGTCCGCACCACCGTTTCGGTACCTGCCTTGAGCTGTTCCCTACAGCAAAACGAGGAAACGCATTCGGCTCCCACTCATTGTACCGCTTACACATGTCTAGTATTACATCGTATTAGGACAGCAAGACCATAGTCTGAGACATAAGCATTTGCTGGCTTCGAAGTCCGCACCACCAAATCCCATGTCCGCACCATCGTTTCGGTACCTGCCTTGAGCTGATACCTACAGCAAAGAGTGGTAATACATTTGCCTCCCACTAATTGTACCGCTTACACATGTCTAGTATTCTATCATATAAGGACAGCAAGACCTTAGTCT